>SJYH01002715.1:282043-295310 GCA_006408735.1 Sylvicapra grimmia | reverse complement strand
GTTCCTCTGCCTTTTCTAAAACCAGCTTGAACATCAGGAAGTTGATGGTTCACGTATTGCTGAAGCCTGGCTTGGAGAATTTTGAGCATTACTTTACTAACATGTGAGATGAGTGCAATTGTGTGGTAGTTTGAGCATTCTTTGGCATTGCCTTTCTTTGGGATTGGAATGAAAACTGACCTTTTCCAGAATAGACTGGTTCAAAATTGGGAAAGGAGTAGGTCAAGGCTGTATATTGTCATCCTGCTTATTTAACTTATATGCAGAGTACATCATGAGAAATGCTGGGCTGGATAAAGCACAAGATGAAATCAAGATTGCAGGGAGAAATATTAATAACCTCAGATATGTGGATGATACTACTTTAATGGCAGTAAGTGAAGAGGAACTAAACAGCCTCTGGATGAAGGTGAAAGAGGACTGTGAAAAACCTGACTTTCAAAAAATGAAGATCATGGCATCCTGTCCTACGACTGCATAGCAAATAGATGGGGAAAATGTGGAAACAGTGTCAGATTTCATTTTCTTAGGCTGCAAAATCACTGCAGATAGTGACTGCAGCCATGAAATTAAATGACACTTGCTTCTTAGAAGAATAGCTATAATAAACCTAGACAGTGTACTAAAAAGCAGAGACTTAACTTTGCCAACAAAGGTCCATCTAGTCAGAGCTATGGTTTTTCCAGTAGTCATGTATGAATGTGAGAGTTGGACCATAAAGAAAGTTGATCACCGAAGAATTGATGCTTTTGAACTGTGGTGTTAGAGAAGACTTTGAGAGTCCCTTAGACTGCAAGGAGATCAAATCAGTTAATCTTGAAGGATATCAACCCTGAATATTTATTGGCAGGACTGTGCTGCAGCTGAAGCTCTAATACTTTGGCTACTGGATGCAAAGAGCTGACTCACTGGAAAAGGCCTGCTGCTGGNATCAAATCAGTTAATCTTGAAGGATATCAACCCTGAATATTTATTGGCAGGACTGTGCTGCAGCTGAAGCTCTAATACTTTGGCTACTGGATGCAAAGAGCTGACTCACTGGAAAAGGCCTGCTGCTGGGAAAGATTGAGGGCAGGAGGAAACAGGATGACAGAGGATGTGTCAGTTGGATGGCATCACTGACTCAATGGACATGAGTTTGAGCAAACTCTGGGAGACAGTGAAGGGCCTGGAAGTCTGGCATGCAGCAGTTCACGGGGTCACAGAGTGTCGGACACTACTTAGCAACTGAACAACAACAATATCCAAAGAAAGGTGTCTGTGTGTATGGGTAAATTGATGGCTTAGTGGATGAATGGGTGAAAAGCAGATGAAGGGATATATAGATGGATGCATGGAAAGGTGTATGTATGGACGGATGGATGGATGGATAGATAGATTGGTTGAGAAAAATGAATGGGTGGATGGGCCACAGGTTGATTAAAAGAGTGAAGGTCAAAGGATACATGTAGATAGACAAAATGACTAGTAAATAAATAGTAAAGATATGTGTGCTGTTTATACAGAAATCAGTAACTGTTATTACTGAGGCTGATTAAATGACATTTACTATGACGTATTTAAGAATGCAAGAAAACAGGCTATGAACAATTTAGAAATTTTTGTATTTGTCTAAAGCTAAAAGAATTAATTCTTATATGTCTCTAGAATAATTATCCAATAAATCATTATTCATAGCTATAGTAAATAATTATTTAAGAAAGTGTCTTGAAATTGAGTCTTTAAAAATAGGTATCTTGAAAAAGTGGAAAGACAGACACACCCAGCAGGAAGACAAAATGCCAGAGGAAGGAATAAGTGAAAGTGAAAGTGAAGTCACTCAGTCGTGTCTGACTCTGCGACCCCATAGACTGTAGCCTACCAGGCTCCTCTGTCTATGGGATTTTCCAGGCAATAGTACTGGGGTGGATTGCCATTTCTTTCTCCAGGGGATCTTCCCAACCCAGGGCTCGAACCTAGGTCTCCCACATTGTAGACAGACGCTTTCCCATCTGAGCCACCAGGGAANGTGCCCCATAGACTGTAGCCTACCAGGCTCCTCTGTCTATGGGATTTTCCAGGCAATAGTACTGGAGTGGATTGCCATTTCCTTCTCCAGGGGATCTTCCCAACCCAGGGCTTGAACTCGGGTCTCCCACATTGTAGACAGATGCTTTACCGTCTAAGCCACCAGGGAAATCTTAGAGAGGGTTTATACATAAGAAATAAATCCATGCGTTTGACGTGGAAGTTCCATGTTGGGAAAGGGGGAACAATGAGGCTGACAGTGAAGCAGGTGTCAGATTATGGAGCACCTCATCCCTTGGATGAGGTGTTTAGAGTTTCCCCTCCACATACTAAGGAGATCTTGCATACCTGTGGTTTTGCTTGTTTGGGTTTTTTAGTGTGGGGGATTTGTTTGCTGGACTGGTTTTTTAAAGCAGCATATGCCAACTACATCACTGCAGGCCATGGAGTTGCAGAGTCAAGCACAACTGGGTGACTGAACAACAACCGTAGCATGCCAGCTGCTCCCCTGAGAAAATTACTCTATATGATAAAGAAATGATTCATGAAGGGAGAGGAAGTTTGCATTTGCTAACAAAGATGACACCAGCTCTTCCGCTCAAATAGCCCTTTAGAAAGATCTTCAGTGACCAAGCAACCTGAGATAGGCTCACCTGATCCGTACCCCATCTAACTCACCATCCTTTTACCTTGCTTTATTTATCTTTACAGTCTTTATGTTTACCTTGATATAAACATATATACTTAATTTTTACTTGTTTATTTTATTTATTTTCTTTTTCCCACTAGACTATATGCTTCAAGAGGGTAGGGAATTGAGTTTGCTCATTGATTTATTTCTAGTTTACAGAGAAGTACTTGACCTTGGGTGGCATTCAGTAAATATTTGTTTTACAAAGAATGAGTCTAAACAATAAGGAGTCATTTATAGAAAGTCCACAAACCTGTAAATTCAGTCATAGTGCATGTGTGTGTTAGCCACTCAGTNTATTCTTGCCTGGAGAATCCCATGGACGGAGAAGTCTAGTAGGTTACAGTCCACGGGGTCGCAAAGAGTCGGACACGACTGAGCGACTTCACCTCACCTCACCTTACAGAGAAGTACTTGACCCTGGGTGGCATTCAGTAAATATTTGTTTTACAAAGAATGAGTCTAAACAATAAGGAGTCATTTATAGAAAGTCCACAAACCTGTAAATTCAGTCATAGTGCATGTGTGTGTTAGCCACTCAGTCGTGTCTGACTCTTCATGACCCCATGAACTGTAGCCCACCAGGTTCCTCTGTCCATGGAATTCTCCAGGCAAGAATATTGGAGTGGGTTGCCATTTCCTCCTCCAGGGGATCTTCCCAACCCAAGGATTGAACCTGGATTTCTAGCATCACAGGCAGATTCTTTACTGTCTGAGCTACCAGGGAAGCCTAATAAAACTTTTAAAATAAGCCAAAATTATTTTAACTAAGGAAAAAATCCAAAGCAAATTAAATAAGGTGGTTACACATTGACAAAGCATACAAAGCTAACCTAATTATAGAATGTGAAATTCAGCAATTAATAATTTTAAACACCTTTGCTATAAAAAGCATTAAGAAATAACAGGGATTATGTAAACAAGAAATAATCTTTAAATCCACAAAATTCAAATCTCAAACCTGGGAAGGAGAAGAAGGATCACAGAATCTGGTCTGTAAATCTGCAGAAAGCTAAAGGAACAGAGCCAGACAATGGCTTCTTTCTCAGAGCTAACAAGACTTGGACGGACTTCATACTAAATGGAACCTGCCTCCAAGTCCACCTCATCTAGGCTTCCTACATAGAAAAACAAATTTGTTGGCAGAGACTGAGGTAATAAATCAAACAGCCCATCCAACTCATTTAAACTTGGTTTTTTGGTTGTGGTACAGTGTGAAAATATTCATCCCCAAGAACTTGCAGAGAGAGAGCACTGCTTGTCCTCACCCGACTTCCCTCCTTCCTCCAGAAGCCAGGTGGTAGGTTGGGTGCAGGTTTATAATTGAGTTGTATAGCTTCCAACATCATTCCCACACAAACAAAACACTAAGGGAAAGAGCTATACATTGAAAAATTAACCATTGTGCATTTGGAATCATAGATTATATTTGACTTCCTCAACACTAATAACTCTATAAATTCCAGACCAAGGGATAGGGTATGAAAAAGTTGGATGGCCAGTCAACTCAATGGACATGAGTTTGAGCAAACTCCAGGAGATAGTGAAGGACAGGGAAGCTTGGCGTGCTGCAGCCCATGGGGTTGCAAAGAGTTGGGACCGACTTAGCGACTAAACAACGAACAATCTTGCTGAGATACTATGAACATTCAGCTGGTGCTGCAACAAAACCTCTTTTCAAAGATCATTTAAGACAAACGCACACACGTAAACCAAAAAGCATTTCTTCTAAAGATGAAAAGGCGTGCAATTTAAGAACATTCTATCACACTGTTCATATTTGGGAATGATTCATCTGCATCTGCATCTCTCCTGCTCTCTGTGTCCTCTCAACTCAGCTTCTCCAGGCTTCATATTGCAGCAGGGGAAGTACACTCATTCATAGCCAAGTCTATTGTCCTACAGCCGAAGGAAACAATATAATTCTCCTTCCCAGCCACTTAAAGTACAGTCAACCCAGATGAAAACACTGTTTTAGCGGTGACTCCATCATTATACCTAGAAATTACCCCCAAAAATAAACATGTCAAAAATTTAAATATTATGGCCATATATTCAATTTTTATTGTAGAGAAAGATCACATCAAATTTTGACCAAATGAAATAGGCGAAACCAGTGCTCCAAGAGGAGTGGATTTTAGATCTTAAGTTTCATTAGCCCAGTCATGTCCAACTCTTTGTGACCATGTGGACTGCAGCACACCAGGCTTCCCTGTCCATCTCCGACACCTAGAACTTGCTCAAACTCAAGTCCATCAAGTCGGTNCATATATTCAATTTTTATTGTAGAGAAAGATCACATCAAATTTTGACCAAATGAAATAGGCGAAACCAGTGCTCCAAGAGGAGTGGATTTTAGATCTTAAGTTTCATTAGCCCAGTCATGTCCAACTCTTTGTGACCATGTGGACTGCAGCACACCAGGCTTCCCTGTCCATCTCCGACACCTAGAACTTGCTCAAACTCAAGTCCATCAAGTCGGTGATACCATCCAATCATCTCATCCTCTGTCATAACCTTCCCCTCCTACCTTCAATCTTTCCCAGCATCAGGGTCTTTTCTAAGGAGTCAGTTATTCCCATCAGGTAGCCAAAGTATTGAAGCTTCAGCTCCAGCATCACTCTTTCCAATGAATATTTCTTTCTTTTTCTTGGGGATGGTTTTGATCACTGCCTCCTGTACAATATTATGAACCTCCATCCATAGCTCTTCAGGCACTTTGTCTATCAGATCTAATCCCTTGAATCTATTTGTCCCTTCCACTGTACAATTGTAAAGGATTTTATTTAGAGCATACCTGAATGACCTAGTGGTTTTCCCTACTTTCTTTAAGTCTGAATTTTGCAATAATGTGACCCCACAGAGACTGAGTCAGACCTGCTTTGAGTGTTTGCGTATCTCCTGCAGTGGCCTGCCACGGGAACAGGGGTTCTGGCTGCAGCAGACCTGGGAGGCATGGCACACATCATAAGTCATCTTGCAGGAAGTTGCCTTTAGCCCCACCACAGAGCCACTGAGCAGATGACCCATAAGCTGGAGAACAACTATACCAAAGAAGTTCTCACACTGTTACAAAAGCTCTAGGACCCACAGTAGATTTCCCAGCCTGGAGATCTGGCAAAGGGACTGAGCACACATGGGAATTTGACTTTGAAGACCAGTGGGATTTTATTACAGAACTTCCACAGGACTGGGGAAACAGACTATTGACGGGCACAAACAAACCTTGTGTGCACCAGGACCCAGGAGAAAGGATCAGTGACACCACAAGAGCCTGAGCCAGACTTGCCTGTGAGTGTCCAGGATCTCTGGCAGAGGCATGGGTTGACAGCGGCCTGCCACGGGGTCTAGGGCACTGAACAACAGTCCTCGGAGCTGTGGCAGGCTGGCATAAGTCATTTTGAAAGAGGACATCACTACAGCCATTACCCCTACCATAGTTTGGCCTCAGGTCAAACTATAAGGAGGGAACACAGCCCTGCCCAGCAAAAGAAAATTTATTAAAGAATTAATAAGCATGGCCCCACCCATCAGAGCGAGACCCAGATTCCTTCATAGTCAGCCTCTCCCATCAAGAAGCTTCCACAAACCTCTTATCCTTATCTTTCAGAGGGCAGACAGAATGGAAATCGCAACCACAGAAAACTAACCAAACTGATCACATGGATCACAGCCTTGTCTAACTCAATGAAACTATGAGCCATGCCATGTAGGGCAACCTAAGACAGACAGGTTATGGGGGAGAGTTCTGACAAAACCTGGTCCACTGGAGAACGGAATGGCAAACAACTTCAGTATTATTGCCTTGAGAACTCCATGAACAGTATGAAAAGGCAAAAAGATAGGACACTGAAATTAGAACTCCATAGGTCGGTAGGTGCCCAATATGCTACCAGTGACCAGTGGAGAAATAACTCTAGAAAGAATGAAGAGATGCAACCAAAGCGAAAACAACACCCAGTTGTGGATTGGACAGGTAATAGAAGCAAGGTTTGATGCTGTAAACAGCAATATTGCATAGGAACCTGAATATTAGGCCCATGAATCAAGGCAAATTGGAAGTGGTCAAACAGGAGGTGGCAAGGGTGAACAATGACATTTTGGGAATCAGTGAACTAAAATGGACTGGAATGGGTGAATTTAAGTCAGATGACCATTATATCTACTACTGTGGGCAAGAATCCCTTAGAAGAAATGGAGTAACCATCATAGTCAACAAAAGAGTCTCAAATGCAGTACTTGGATGCAGTCTCAAAAATGACAGAATGATCTCTGTTTCCAAAGCGAACTGTTCAATATCACAGTAATCCAAGTCTATGCCCCAAGCACTAATGCCAAAGAAGCTGAAGTTGAACAGTTCTGTGATGACCTATAAGACATTCTAGAACTAACAATAACAACAACAAAAAAAAGATGTCCTTTTCATCACTGGGGACTGGAATGTAAAAGTAAGAGTGAAGAGTAACAGGAGTAACAGGCAAGTTTGGCCTTGGAGTACAAAATGAAGCAGGGTAAAGGCCAGCAGAGTTTTGCATTTGTCAGAGCAAGCACCCTCTTCCAACAACACAAGAGATGACTCTACACATGGACATCACCAGATGGTCAATACTGAAATCAGATTGATTATATTTTTTGTAGGAAAAGTTGGAGAAGCTCTATACAGTCTGAAAAAAAAAAAAAAACAGGAACTGACTGTGGCTCAGATCATGAACTCCTTATCGGCAAATTCAGACTTAAATTGGAGAAAGTAGGGAAAACCACTAGACCATTCAGATATTGGGTTTACTCACTGGTATCAGTTTTATGACAAGTTTCCTGGGTGCCACTGCATTGATTAGTAAACATCAATTTTCAGACCATCTAAACTCATATTGAAATTAATGACATTCTTATATGCATTATTTTATTGTTCTTTGAGCATACAATTATATATATATACATATATATGTGTGAAGAGAGAGAGTCCATAAAATGTAGCAAAAAATAAGCCCATTTGCAGCTCTTCAAAAATCTGAAAAAGTTTGGCTTACCAAGCACTTGCTCTGACTTCCAATAGCAAATCCCATTTAGCTCCATCTCTGGTAGCAAGCAGTCATGTAATTAAGCATAATTTGTCACAATTGGCCATTCTGACTAGAGAACCATTTAGGATTGAGTTAGTACAAACACTGGAAAGCCCTTGCAACATTCCAGCTAAAAAACAGAAAAGATATAACATGGCAATCTGCCCTCCCTCAAAAAAAAATCTATTAAACTGTAATATTTTTTGTTTCCTTATTTACTTTGAATACTCCTATTGCTAAAATATTGCTATTTGCATAAAGTTCTGATCCCTGTCCATAGAAGTAACATTCACATTTCATTCTTCAGTGTCACGTGGCCTATATAGTACCTTTCACTTGAAGACTTTTTTCCAAAGTATTTGAAATAAAATTTTGACAAGTTGATTTTTCTCACATCGATGTTGCTTGACTACATAAATCTCTTGACTCTGACATTTCCAAATGTACTAAACAGAATACAATTGTTTCTCAGTAACTGCAGAAGGGCTAGTTCCAGATTCCCTCAGACATCAAAATTCAAGCAAGCTCTTGTATTAATATTTATATATAAATGAACATTGTATTTACATATAACCTATGCACTTCCTCCTCTATATTTTAAATCACCTCTAGATTACTTATAATACCTAATACAATGCAAATGCCATGCAAATAGTTGTCTGCATGTGACAAATTCAAGTTTTGTTTTTGGAATCTTTAGCTTGAATCCATAGATACAGAACCTTGGAATATGGAGGACAAATCATATATGGAAATGAAAGATGGAAGTACTCATGGATTTCTTGATCAGAGGAAAAAAACAGACCATGACATTCACTGTAAAGTCATTATACAGTCAATGGCTTTTACTAAAGTAAAAACAAACCTCTAGAAAAGGATGGTAGCCCCACAACATTGAGGACATTGTTCAGTTCAGTTCAGTTCAGTCGCTCAGTCGTGTCCGACTCTTTGAGACCCCATGAATTGCAGCACACCAGGCCTCCCTGTCCATTGTTAGAAGTCATTAAATGTTAAGGAAAATACATAATAAGACTTCAGATATAGTTTTTCACAGTTATAATGGCCGAGGACTTTGTAGCACTGTGACTTTCTGCACTGGAACAATCTCTCAGAATACATGATAATGCATGATAATGCATGCAACATTTGTGCTTGTCCTTGTCCTCAATCGTTCAGTCATGTCTGATTCTCTGTGATCCCATAGTGTAGTCTGCCAGGCTCCTCTGCCCATTGGATTTTCCAGGCAAGAATACTGGAGTGAGTTGCCATTTCCTACTCCAGGAAATATTCCAGACCCAGGGATAGAATCTGTGTGTCTTCTGTCTCCTGCATTGGAGGGTGATTCTTCACCACTGGGCCACCTGGGAAGCCTACATGCAACACTAATCATAATAATAATGGTAACAATAATAATAATAACAGTGTGCTAGCATTCTTGAGTTCTGCCTGTGTGCCAGGCCCTTTGGCAAGAACTTTGCAAACTTTCAATTTACAAGCAAAACCCTAACCCTAATCCCACAAGGCTGGTACTATTATATTTTGGTTTGATTGATGAGACTGGGGTTTAGGGAGAGAATTTGCAAGAATGCAAATTTAAGTCTCTCTGATTCTAAACCTTAAGCTTCCAGACATTACATATTCTATCTTAAAACGCTAAGGAATAATCATTTAGGAAATCTTTGCATGCAAGTTAATATAATTTAAAATTAAGTTATAAAATATCTTGAATTAAATTTTGCAAGTTTTTGCATATACCCTTAACTAAAATACTCATATAATTTTTTTTCAAAATGTATATAGGATATCTTTTTCATTTCTTTTCAACTTCACCTTCTATATATCATGTTTATTTCACCAAGCAATAGTACTCCTTTTGAGTTAGCAAAAAATTTGCTTTGCTGATTCAGGAGAAGTTTTTCATAAAAGAGGTCAAGGTTTGAGATTTTTTTATGACATTAATTTAATCCTTAAGGTTACCACCTATAGCACAAAACATATAAATGCATGTAATAAATATAATTCTGTAAACCTCAGCATTCTGAGGACACATCCTCAAGCCCCTACAGACAATTAAAAACATGCCAAGTGGAAAACAGAGAACAAAGACTAATCTTGAGAAATTATTTCTAACTTTTTTCTCTGGTAATGTTTCTCAGCTTTAAATTCTCAATCTTTATCCCTTTGGTGGTCAGTAGCTTGGACATCAAGTGCAGAGCAAGAACACATAAGACACATTTGATAACCATTATCTTTTATGAAGCTCTGATGCTCATCTCTGTTGGAATAGCAACTATTTTTCCTCAGTGTAACAGAATGAGAACACGTGAACATAGCTATCAATACATCTCAAAATACATCTATTCCCTCCCTCTTATGCTGCTGCTGCTGCTGCTAAGTCACTTCAGTCGTGTCCGACTCTGTGCGACCCCACAGATGGCAGCCCATTGGTCTCCGCCATCCCTGGGATTCTCCAGGCAAGAACACTGGAGTGGGGTGCCATGTCCTTCTCCAATGCATGAAACTGAAAAGTGAAAGTGAAGTCGCTCAGTTGTGTCTGACTCAGCGACCCCATGGACTGCAGCCTACCAGGCTCCTCCGTCCATGGGAGTTTCCAGGCAAGAGTACTGGAGTGGGATGCCATTGCCTTCTCTGCTCCCTCTTATAAGCAACAGGAAAATTAAAATCAAAATCTCTATTAAGCTAGGATTGGCCAACTGTTTCACCACAGAGCTCTTAATAATTAAAAGGAAATGCTACAGAATTATACACAGTTAAACATGTAATACGAAGGAGTTAATGTACATTAAAGTTAATGTACATGCTTATATAAGGCAACATTCTCAGGGCAGATTATTTGCAATAATGTATTCTTTTAACCCCAATTTTAAGAAACGTGTGAGAGGAGGGGACTTTATGAAGGCAGTCAAAAAGTGCAAACTCAGTTTAAGATATATAAATACTAGAGAATATAAAGTACAATGTGATAAATATTAATATAGCTATTTGTTATGAGAAAAGTGTTAAAAGAGTAAACCCTAAGAATTGTCATCACAAGAAAAAAATTTTTTCCTAATTCTTTAACATCATACCTATATGAAGTGATGGCTGTTCATTGAACTCACTGTGGTCATCATTTCACAACAGATGTAAGCCAGGTCATTATACTCTACACCTTAAACTAACACAGTGCTGCATGTCAATTCAGTTCAGTTCAGTCACTCAGTCACGTCCAACGCTTTGCAACCCCATGAATCGCAGCACGCCAGGCCTCTCTGTCCATCACCAACTCCTGGAGTTCACCCAAACTCATGTGCATCGAGTCAGTAATGCCATCCAGCCATCTCATCCTCTGTCGTCCCCTTCTCCTCCTGCCTTCAATCCCTTCCAGCATCAGGGTCTTTTCCAATGAGTCAACNTTGAGGACTTGTTCATTTCTTTCCTTGTTTACACCTGGTAGTGGAAAGAGAACGGTGGTGAGAATGCAAAAGCTTGAGTTTTAGTCCCAGCTGTGTGGCCAACAAGCTAAACCTTGGGGAGGTCACTCTACTTCCTAGAAATTGTCTTCACATTTGTAGGAAGAGAAGGTTAAACTAAAGATTTTTTTTTTTGCTTCTTTCAGAATTTTATGTTTTTGAGAATATTTACCTAATTATTTACCTAATTATTATTCATCATACTTTATTTTTGTATGATGCTACTTAGGTTTTTTTATTATGTGATCAGTATACAAACCTGCACTCTTTTTGGATTGTTCTATTTTAAATGTGTATGAGTAGCTTTTATTCACTGACTTCATTCTTTCTGTGGCTTTGTTTTATTTATACAGAGACAAGGGTTTGGTTGGTGTGGCAAAGAATGTTATTATGATTTTTGTTGATTTAAATAAATTATGATTCATATTTTTGAACTTTCAGTTAATATCCATGTCCATGTCATATAATAGAAACTTCAAAATACAGTGTCTTATAGACATTTATTCCTGTGTCACATAAAAACAAGTCTACAGTTTTACCAGCCAGAGACAGCAGTTCCAAGCAGCGCAAAGAATCCAGGCCAGCCTTCTATCCAGGCTCTAATTGTGAAGATCAGAGGAAAATGTTTTCTGTCTGAGATTTTCTACCTTTTCATTTTAAAAAAAATAATGGCTTCCTATAAACTTGTACCTAAGTCTAGAGACTTGGTTGGATTCAACAAAATATTTTTTGCAAGGAAATGTCAAAGGTGATGTTGTGTATTTCATTTTAAATCACACCAGGAGCCACATAATATCAGGTTGCTTCTTATTAGTGATGCTACATGAGGCCATTTAGTTAAATTGGTGACAGCCAGGTATCTCTGTTTTCATGGTATTAATACTTTGTTCCTTTGCAATTGAAGTGATCTGAATACTGTTCATTTGGTACCATGCTGATATATCCTATTCCCCTACAACTTTTTACCTAATGGCTACAGCATCTTTGGATGGTCGTTGGCTGAATAGTTATTACATTGAGGGGCAGCACACGGTAATTGTCTTAATTCTACTATGTGTGGGTATGTGCCCACTCAGTCATGTCCAACTTGTTTCAGCCCCACACAGGCTCCGTTAATGGCATTTTCTAGGCAAGAACTGGAGTAGTTGCCATTTCTTACTCCAGGGGATCTCCCCAAGCCAGGGATCAAACTCTTGTGTCTCCTGCATCAGCAGGCAGAATCTTTACCTCTAGCACCACCTGAGAAGCCCCTTCTTCATTCTATTATTCCTTCTTTATTAATTAGCATTCCTCTGCAAAGATGAGGTCTTCTAGCACAGCAGTATGTTCCAGACTGTCAAAGAAAAATTTCACTGGTTAAGGTAAACAGACAAAGAAGACTTTATTCAAGACTGTTCCAATAGAGGAGACGACCCTCAATCTGCTGAAACAAAAGACAGGTGGGTTTTTAAGCATGGGGTGGATGAGGCAGTGGAAAGTACTAGAGGACATCAAGAGGGTAGTTAGTCAATGGGATCGGGCCATCTGCTTCTTGCTAATTTTAGCTTAGTTAGTTTTTACCCTCCTACAGAGACTGGAAAATAGAGTACCTATCTTTCTTGATTATTACATTTCAAATGGATAGATCCTAAATCCTTGAGAGTTACATTCCTGGGTTGTAAAACTCATAGGAAGTTGGAAGAAGATTTACATTTTAAAGAGGCAGAAAAGAATTTAGAATTGAAAGTTTTTTAAAGTAAATGCTCTAAGAGGAAGATAAGAGGCATTCCTAGGCCCCATTTCCAAGGTTGCGCTTAGGCCCAAAATGGCTGGTGAAGCTCCATGAAGGTCCAACCATCGTGACCACTTGCCAGGCAACAGGAAATAGAAAATTTCAAGAGGAAAATAAAACGCACCATCTATTTTGTTTTTTTTTAAATTAAATAATCTTAGAATCACCCAATAACTTCTACTAGCATGTAATTGACCACCTCTAGCTATGAGGACATGAACTTGGGCAAACTCTGGGAGATAGTAAGGGATGGGAGGCCTGG
>SJYH01002715.1:135802-150145 GCA_006408735.1 Sylvicapra grimmia | reverse complement strand
TAAAAAAAAAAAAAAACTTGGCAAGATTTGGTGACTACGAGAAAAGAGAGACATTATAGGTTGAAAGTTTGTGTTTCTCCCAAATTCATATGTTGGAGCTCTAACCCTCAAAGCGATGGTATTTGGAGATGGGGGTCTTTGGAAGTTAATTGAGTTGGAAGAGAGATGGCGCTAGTGATAAAGAACCTGCGTGTCAATGCAGGAGACACAAGAGATGATTTGATCCTGGGTTGGGAGGATCTTCTGGAGAAGGAAATGGCAACCCACTCCAGTATTCTTGCCTGGGAAAATCCCATGGACAGGCAGGCTACGGGTTCATGGGGTTGCAAAGAGTTGGATATGACTGAAGTGACTTAGCACTAGGTCTTGAGGGTGGGGCTGTCAATAAGCCCTTACAATAAGAGAGCTTTCCCTCTCTGTCTGTCTCTCTCTCCCACTGCACACACAAAGAGGTCATGTGAACACACAGCAAGATGGTTGGTAGCCACCTACAAGCCAAGATAAGAAGCCTCACAATGAAACCTACCTTGCCAGCATCTTGATCTTGGATTTGTCAGCCTCCAGAACCATAAGAAATAAAATTCTATTGTTTAAATCACCTAATCTTGATTTATTTTATGGTGATCTGAACTGACTAAGACAGGAGAAGTCAAAGATAAAACTCAGATTTTCAATCAGGACTCATAGGGAAATTGATAATGACCCTGATGAACAGGAGAGTAAGGAGAGGACCTAGTCTGGGAAGAGACCAATCTAAATCTACATAATTTAGATCAGCTTCAGCACCCCCCCCCCACCATGCTATGTAGATCAAATAGGGTTATGTGTTCAGTACATAATAAAGATGAATGTGACTGTGTATAAAATGATAATGCATGGGCATTTCTCTATAGGATGACCACAGAATGATTTGGCATTTGAGACATTAGGATTAACAAAGCTGTAAGAACACACACACACAAAAAAAAATCATTTGGCACTCTCTGCTGCTGGTTAATGTTTGGTATATGTTTTTATTCATTCTTCTCTAATGACATTGGTAATAGCTTGCCAAAAAATTTTAGTGCCAGGATTTGAANAATAGGGTTATGTGTTCAGTACATAATAAAGATGAATGTGACTGTGTATAAAATGATAATGCATGGGCATTTCTCTATAGGATGACCACAGAATGATTTGGCATTTGAGACATTAGGATTAACAAAGCTGTAAGAACACACACACACAAAAAAAAATCATTTGGCACTCTCTGCTGCTGGTTAATGTTTGGTATATGTTTTTATTCATTCTTCTCTAATGACATTGGTAATAGCTTGCCAAAAAATTTTAGTGCCAGGATTTGAAATATTATATTTCAAATTGTTTAGATTTTTAGTATGTTTTATGATGTGACAGTGGCATATACTAAGAGGAAAATCACTTAATACCCATTCAGACCAATAAGAAGTTTTTTCCATTGCCAAACTTAAAATTGTAAAGCAATCAACCAATTGTAAAGAAATCATACTTTTTTAAAGTAATCATCCAGGTATCTATCTGATACAACACCAAGACTTCTGGGCTGATTTTCTTTTTCGTTCATTGGGTTCATGATGGTTTGCAAATGACTGATGGACGGCTACCCTACAGCAGTTCATGTAAAAGTTAGGATCAAGATGACCACACGTGTGCATGAGTTTTAATAATTTGGAATTAAGAGTTTAAAATAAATAATTAATTTTCTCTTGTTGGCTTTCACTAGTGTTTTATCAATGTACCTCATTCCATTTGATGAGGATATTAGTAGAGATAAGTTGAAACAATTTTTTTTCCATTTTTTGCTCCTTAAAAAAAAAAAAAAGTCAAAGACAAAAAAAAAATTAATGTCATTGTGATCAATAGGAGGATGAAAAGGTCATAAAGGGAAAGGAAAACAAGGACAAACCAAATTGTATAAATTTCATGATACATTCAGTGGAATGTGATTCAGCAGAAATCAGTAGAAAATCTGCTATATAACTAGGCTGCTGTCATCCAAAGCAGCCCCAGGTAATTAAAAATTCTGGTAGTTCAAGAGCACAATTTGAACTTCAGTAACTCCAGAAGCTAACTCTGAGACAAGTAAAAGTATTTGGAAGGTAATTGCGAAGGGGGACAAGGGCATCAGAATCAAGGGCTTGTTGAAGCACACACAGCTGTGTCCAGAGGTCCAGAGCACACCCAGCAGAAGGTACACTTTTTGGGTGAGCTCTCAAGGTCGGCATTACTAAGAAATTCCCAGGGATGCTGATGTGGATACAGAAACCACACTTTGAGAAAAACCACTTTAAAACAGTCTGGGCATCAACTCCTATGGAAAGCCATCTCTGATCTCCTGTATTTTCCCCTGCATTTCACTCTCTTGTGCTGTCCTTAGATGCTCGGTCATGTCTGACTCTTTGCGACCCCAAGGACTGCAGCCCGCCAGACTCCTCTGTCCTTGGGGATTCTCCAGGCAAGAATACTGGATTGGGTTGCCATGCCCTCCTCCACGGGATCTTCCCAACCCAAGGATCGAACTCAGCTCTACCGCATTGCAGGTGGGTTCTTTACTGACTGAGCCACCAGGGAAGCCCAAGAATAGTGGAAGTGGGTAATCTGTCCCTTCTTCAGGGGATCTTCCTGACCCAGGAATCAAACCAGTGTTTTCTGCAGATTTTACCAGCTTTACTTTTATATTACCTTGTATTTCTCTCCATCTTAGCACACTTACTACACTGTACTATAACATTGTCTTTCCTGTTCTGTCTCTCTGGAGAGACTTTGAAATTCTTTTTTAAATTTTATTTATTTAATTGAAGGATAATTGCTTTACAGAATTGTGCTGATTTCTGCCAAACATCAACTTTGAAATTCATGAAGGAAAAAAAATAAATAACTGTCTCTCATCTCTATTGTTTGGGGGTTGCAAAAAAATAGGCATTCCACAAATACGGGGTTAAGGAAAGGAAAGTCATAGGGAAGGGAGAGAGGAGAGGAGTGAGAAAAGAAAAATAAAGAGGGCTTTAAATCCTTGATTAGCACAGTGTCTTAAACTCTTCAGAAACCAGGCACTGCATTGAGGACTGAATGCATCGAGTTGATTTGGGAGGGCCAAAGAAACCAACATTGACTGGAGGGGCACAGGAAGAAAAGGGGGGAGCAAACAAATGAAAGGTCCGTTATAAGGCAGCAAGCACTGTGAGCAAATGACGTGGGTGAGGGAGAAGCTGTTGGAAAGAGTATAAAGTGCATGTCCTCCCAGCAAGGCCTGGGGGAGCTGGAATGAATTACCCCCACATCCTTCAGTAATCAGCTAGGGGCTGCCACAGGAGTACTTGAATTTTCAGGCACGTTCACTAACGGTTCTAAGGTCCTAGATGTTGGAAGTCAAGCTGGAACAGGCTGAAATGGTCAAGAGATCCCAGGAGATATAGGTGAAGAACTGACAACATCTGCTATACTCAGAGACCAAAGAGAACTTCCCAATCAGGTATGTCCAAGAGAAAAAAAAAAAGAAACTGGGTTGAAATATGGAAACTTGGCATGTTCTGGTGCACCAGTGAATGAAGGCATTTCTATTAGAAGAATCTATTTTACAATAGCAGGAAGCAATCCAAGGCAAATTAAGGAGAGAAAAGAAGAGAGGCGAAAAGCAAAGGAGAAAAGGAAAGATATAAGCACCTGAATGCAGAGTTCCAAAGAATAGCAAGAAGAGATAAGAAAGCCTTCTTCAGCGATCAATGCAANGTCTGGGTGAACTCCGAGAGATGGTAATGAACAGAGAGGCCTGGCGTGCTGCGATTCATGGGGTCGCAAAGAGTCGGACACGACTGAGCGACTAGAACTGAACTGAATATCAAGCTTTCTTAGAGACAATTTCCAGACTCGGTCATCCGAGAGAAATGAGCATGTGCAGCTGACAAGAAAGAAAGCTCAGTTAAACAGCTCAGGGGGAGGCCTGGAGAGGCAAAGAGTCTGATTCCCTGTGGTCCTTAGCTAGTAACTGATAAGCAAAAGAAAAGCGAGCTCCCACAGCATCCTGTCTCAAAGAATGGCTAATCATCATGATTGTAAACAAATCTATGAAAATATTCATCTGGCAGTTATTAATGAAATATGTGAATGAAAATATGAAATATGCAAGGAGATCCAGCCAGTCCATTCTAAAGGAGATCAGTCCTGGGTGTTCACTGGAAGCACTGATGTTGAAGCTGAAACTCCAATACTTCGGCCACCTGATGTGAAGAGCTAACTCATTTGAAAAGACCCTGGTGCTGGGAAAGATTGAGGGCAAGAGAAGGGGACGACAGAGGATGAGATGGTTGGATGGCATCACCAACTCAGTGGACATGGGTTTGGGTAAACTCCAGGAGCTGGTGATGGACAGGGAGGCCTGGCATGCTGCGGTCCATGGGGTCGCAAAGAGTTGGACATGACTGAGCGACTGAACTGAACCGAATGAAATATATATTTATCAACCCTTTACACAAGCCGCATTGCTGCCAGGAAATAGGTCATGAGAGGATGGTCATGTGCCAGGTCTCGGGTGAGCTCCTGGGACAGGCCACTAAGTGAAGGTCTTTGGTTTCTCGCAGGAAATAATTTGAGAGCAAGCTACAGTAAANATGCAAGGAGATCCAGCCAGTCCATTCTAAAGGAGATCAGTCCTGGGTGTTCACTGGAAGCACTGATGTTGAAGCTGAAACTCCAATACTTCGGCCACCTGATGTGAAGAGCTAACTCATTTGAAAAGACCCTGGTGCTGGGAAAGATTGAGGGCAAGAGAAGGGGACGACAGAGGATGAGATGGTTGGATGGCATCACCAACTCAGTGGACATGGGTTTGGGTAAACTCCAGGAGCTGGTGATGGACAGGGAGGCCTGGCATGCTGCGGTCCATGGGGTCGCAAAGAGTTGGACATGACTGAGCGACTGAACTGAACCGAATGAAATATATATTTATCAACCCTTTACACAAGCCGCATTGCTGCCAGGAAATAGGTCATGAGAGGATGGTCATGTGCCAGGTCTCGGGTGAGCTCCTGGGACAGGCCACTAAGTGAAGGTCTTTGGTTTCTCGCAGGAAATAATTTGAGAGCAAGCTACAGTAAAGTGAAAGCAAGTTTACTGACACAGACACACAGTCCACAGGCAGAATGCAGTCCTTCTCAAAAGGCAAAAGAAGCCCCAAAATATGAGAATGTTAATTTTTATGGGCTGGGTAATTTCATAGGCTAATGAGTGGAAGGATTATTCGAACTATTTTGGAGAAGGGGCAGATATTTCCAGGAATTGGGCTATCCCTCACTTTTTTGTCTTTTTATAGTGGGCCTTGATACTAACACACGTGGCATTTGTGGGTATGTCATTTAGCATATGCTAATATATTATGAGCATAAAATGAGACTCAAGGTTCACCAGAAATGGAACCTTCCACCATCTTCTACCTAGTTGCTTCCAGCCAGTTTTGTCATATCCTCAGTGACTGTGTCATTCTTTCCTTTTTCTTTTGGGCCAAGCCACACAGAATGATGGATCTTAGTTCCCTGACCAGGGATTGAACCCATGCCGCCTACAGGTGAGACACAGACTCTTAACCATTGGACTGCCAGTGAAGTCCCTATGCCATTCTTTCAAAGGTTATACCCTGCCCCCTTCCTCCTGTCTCATTATGAGTATGCTGTGGTTGGTAAAACTATGTTTTCCCCCAACTTGAAAGCACTGTTATAAAAGTAACACAAATCCAAAATGAGTATCCAGGTACACATTTTTCATTTCTGATTATTTGTAATCATTTTCTAAACCTAGTTAATAAAAATCACCCTCAGGTAGAGTTTAACTTATGATTCATTAAGTGTTCAGTAAATGCCATCATGAGCAAAGCACAGGGCTAAGCTTTGTTACACAAAGAAGAAAACACAGTCCTTGGTCTCAAGAGATGTATGACCTGGTAAAAGATATATGATGGCTGTGTAGAAAAATTAAGGTTGCTGAGTGCCATCCCAGAATATAAGCCCTGAAAAGTCAGAGAGAAGAAAGCTTACTTCATGTAAGGGAAGATAGGACCTCCTGGGACAGGTTGCATTTGAACAAAGTGTTAAAGCACCTGCAAGACCAGGCAGTGTGGAAGGGAAATAGCATCTCATGGGTACAAAACAGCACAGAGACATGGTGGCAAGATAACACAGATGATTTACAGACATGAACATTGAGCGCAACTTGACTCAGACATGCTGCATAAACAGAGCAAAGAAAAATAGAGACAGAAACAGAACTGTAACACGTAGTGAAAGTTCTAGAGCTTCACTGTCTAATGGGGTAGCCATTACCCACATATGGCATTGAGCCTTTGAAAAGCAGCTAAAAACATATTTCAAGGTTTAGTAGAAAAGTAGAATGTAAAATATTAATGCTTTTACATTGATGACATGTTGAACTGGTAATTTAATAAAACATTGGGTTACAGATACATAACTTCCTTTTAACTTCTTAATGTGACTATGACAAAATCTTAAATTGTGTATGTGGTGCAAATTGTACTCTATTGGAAAACACTGTTCTAGAAAGAAAGTGGAAGTGTTAGTCGCTCACCTGTGTTCAACTCTTTGAGATCCTGTGGACTGTAGCCCACCAGGTTCCTCTGTCCATGTGATGTCCCAGGCAAGAACACTAGAGTGGGTTACCATTCCTTTCTCCAGGGAATCTTCCCGACCCAGAGATTGAACCCAGGTCTTCTGCATTGCAGGCAGATTCTTTACTGTCTGAATAGCTATAAAGCTCATACTTTGCTTCATAACAATTTGGGGGCCTCAGGATGAAAAGTAAATGGATGGGTGACCTAATTAGAGGTATGCTGCAAGACAATTTGAAGAGAGCAGATATCCCTTGGCTTAAATTGAGGGACTAGAACAGAACAGAAAGAAGAAAGAAAACCAAACACACAAGATGTGGTGAAGTAAGTTTCAGCTGGGTGTGCAGACAAGGTTAAGTGATGCTGGGCAGGTGGCATTGCCAGTGTTGGCCATGGACCAGAAACCACATAGGAAAGGGTGGAAGTCAAGCACAATGCCAAATCCCTGGAAGAAGTAGCTGGAGTAAGTGTGATGATGTTAAATTGATGGGGAATCTAGTAAAAGAAAAAAGGATGGGGACTTCCCTGGTGGTCTAGTGGTTTATATAACATTCTTCCAATGCAGGGTAGGTGGGTTTGAGCCCTGGTTGGGGAACTAAGATCTCACATGCCAATGAGTCAAAAATAAAATTTAAAAAAAAAAAAAATTTTTTGTAAAGGAAGACATTAAAAACAAAGAAGAAAAAAAGATGGGTTCAGCTTGGAACATAATGAAATTTAGGTCCATGGGACATACCTTTGGGCCCACAGTAAAGAACCAAGCAGAGAGCTAGAAATGTGTGAGAACAGATGCTCCTACAACTTGGGAGGTTTTCAAAAACCATAAAAAAAAGAAGGAAAACATGCTAGAAGATTTTTTTTTTTTAATTGTGAAAAGTTATGAGAGACTACCCTGGTGGCTCAGACGGTAAAGCGTCTGCCTACAATGCAAGAGACCCGGGTTAGATCCCTGGGTTGGGAAGATCCTCTGGAGAAGGAAAAGGCAACCCACTCCAGTACTCTTGCCTGGAAAATCCCGTGGATAGAGGAGTGTGGTAGGCTACAGTCCATGAGGTTGCAAAGAATCAGACATGACTGAGCCCTTCACTTTCACTTTCATATACTCATTATTCAGGTTAGATTGTTTTACTGTATTTGCGTTTTGTAAGTAAATAATGGCAATTAATGTAGAATTTTTTTTTGGTTGGGAGTTGAATTCTATTTTATATTTTTTTATTTTTTAATTGAAGGATAATTGCTTTAGAGAATTGTGTTGTTTTCTGTCACACATCAACATGAATCAGCTATAGGTTTACATATGTTCCCTCCCTCTTGAACCTAACACTTTGTAGTCAGGAAATGGAGCCCTCTTGTTTCTCCTTGATCAGACATGGAGGCACAGTCCCATGTGCTATGAAAACCAGTATTTCACTGTCATATGTCACCAGCCAATGGCCTTTTTGAAAAGTTTAAATGACAGAGAAGCATAAAATAAGGAAAAGTTCACCCTTCATTGAGCCATCATTTATTGAGCTCCACGCTCCAAAATCACTGCAGATGGTGACTGCAGCCATGAAATTAAAAGACACTTACTCCTTGGAAGGAAAGTTATGACCAACCTAGATAGCATATTCAAAAGCAGAGACATTACTTTGCCAACTAAGGTCCATCTAGTCAAGGCTATGGTTTTTCCTGTGGTCATGTATGGATGTGAAAGTTGGACTGTGAAGAAGGCTGAGCACCGAAGAATTGATGCTTTTGAACTGTGGTGTTGGAGAAGACTCTTGAGAGCCCCTTGGACTGCAAGGACATCCAACCAGTCCATTCTGAAGGAGATCAGCCCTGGGTGTTCATTGGAAGAAATGATGCTAAAGCTGAAACTCCAGTACTTTGGCCACCTCATGAGAAGAGTTGACTCACTGGGGAAGAAAAAAAAAAAAAAAACTCTGATGCTGGGAGGGATTGGGGGCAGGAGAAGAAGGGGACGACCAAGGATAATATGGCTGGGTGGCATCACTGACTCGATGGACATGAATCTGAGTGAACTCCGGGAGATGGTGATGGACAGGGAGGCCTGGTGTGCTGCGATTCATGGGGTCGCAAAGAGTCAGACACGACTGAGCGACGGAACTGAACTGAACAAGATGAGATGCTGGGGATGAGACACTGTGCAGCACGCTAAAGAGGTGTGTCCTGAGAGTATTCACTGTCTCAAAACCTTTTCCCAGGGAAAGTGAAAGATGTTAGGAACGATGTAGCTGGTATGAAAATGTGTTACATCTTTAAGCGATAAAGATTGCAACCCCAGATAGAAACAAAGCCTGAGGCAGAGTGGGGTGAAGAAAAGCACTGTTTTCTTTTCATTCTGTGATTGGTTGATTGGTTTTAGTATGAAAACAATACTAGCATTTAACACTTTTGAGCATGCTGCATCATTAATTGTCTATATTTATGTTGATATTCAAGAACCATTTCTAGCCAGTGCAAACAAAAACTGCTCTGTTCTCTATGTGAGGTCACATCTCTAATTTTAAAATATCATGTCCATGATCAAAGATTCCTACAAGATTCTCTTTACAGCTGAGAAGACTACACCTTGCAAACTAGAAGCAATATGTATCCACTTACTAGGGAGACAAGTGAAAACACCACATCAAATTCTCAAAGCATCACCTGGAATTGCATCATGGGTCAGATCCAGCTGCACAGGGCTTGGTCAGAGGCACCCTAACAACCCAAATGGAACACTGTGATACGTTTTTCAGGGCAGGGAAGTAAGAACATTGAAGCCTTGAAGAACCATGATCTTCTCCTGAAAGCCTGATCCCTGAGTCAAGGGAATAGAGAACACATCTTTTTTTCAAACAGAGAGATGGCAGAGAGTAGCCACAGTTCAGATCTTCACTGATGGCTCAGCAGTAAAGAACCCACCTGCAATGCAGGAGACACAGAAGACACAGGTTCAAGCCCTGGGTCGGGAAGATCCCCTGGAGGAGGAAACGGCAACCCACTCCAGTTCTTCCCTGGAGAATCCCGTGGGCAGAGGAGCCTGGTGAGCTCTACAGTCCACAAAGAGTCAGACATGACTAAGCCACCTGGTACAAGCACAGTCACAGTTTAAGAAACCAAACGTCCAGAAACTAACCACGTCTGACAGAGCAGGTAAGTTCTGCACAGTATTAGCACTGAGCTCTGTCATTTTCATCAACTGAGGGTGAACCCACAGTTTTTTCCAGATCTGTACAGATGGTTCTAGCCAAGTACAATGTAAAATTCCCTAGAAAAAGAAGACACAAAATTTTAAAAAGTGCAAGTGTGGTGATTTCTGACTACTGACAAATTATATAGTCACTTTAACTCATTTCCCTTCCAAAAACAGAACAGAAAAGATAGATGTAGGTCCAAGATTCTGCTTTGTCAGAATCACAATGAAACTTTCTAGGATACAGTAATGAGAGGCTGATGGCAAGTCTTTAAGTTTGTAATTAACCCTAAAATAAAAAATATATGATTGGATGATTATTCTAATAACAGAAGAATAAATGATGATACGGTGACAGATCAGACAAAGGAGTTCTTTCTCAGAGGAAAAATATTACAGTAATTTTCATTTTAATTTGAGCTGATCTATTATTTGGTAAAACTCCATAGATCCTTAAAGAATATTAATTCAAATCTTCTAAGCTGTCGGTGAAGTAAACTATAACATTTTTCTCTTTCTCACTACTTCAAAAATCCTGACAATGAAGATGTAGCCCCCATTACCAAAAATGACATTCTGTGTAACCCTTATAATGATTATGGAAAATCAAGGCATTGATCTCATTTCTCATTGAAATGATGGCATGGTCAATCCCCTTTCCTGCTATAACATTTGTTTAAGTTTAATTACTGTACAATTAGAAAGTCATCTTATCACATTAAATGCAAAACATAAATTTTAAAAGATATAAAATATCTATATCCTGTGCCCCTGAAATACCACCTAGGGACAAGTCACCCTAGAACAAAGAGCATTTCTTAATTTTTATATTCCAGTAGCCGTTTTTAGAGGCNATAATGATTATGGAAAATCAAGGCATTGATCTCATTTCTCATTGAAATGATGGCATGGTCAATCCCCTTTCCTGCTATAACATTTGTTTAATTACTGTACAATTAGAAAGTCATCTTATCACATTAAATGCAAAACATAAATTTTAAAAGATATAAAATATCTATATCCCGTGCCCCTGAAATACCACCTAGGGACAAGTCACCCTAGAACAAAGAGCATTTCTTAATTTTTATATTCCAGTAGCCGTTTTTAGAGGGAGATAGCTAACCTTTACTGATCTGATATTGAATGCCAAGCTATATGTAGATTGTGTCATTAATTATCACTCTATCTTATGAGATCCAAAACCAGGCATGCCAAGGATTGACAATACTGGAAATGTGAAAACGCAGGAGAAATGTACACCTCACCAATCTCCAACTTCCACCCCACCTATGCACACCCCCAGCCCCGGGTCTGCTGTTCCTCCACCTGTAGGGTCCCTGGGCTGGCTGCGACAGCACAGGCAGCCCTGAAATCCTGGCAGAAGAAAGAGCACAGGCTTAAGGGGCAACTGTGAGCATATATCCTGAAGATTCCCCAGGAGAGGAAAGTATACTCTGAATGTGCTGCTTCTGAGTTTATTACACTAAAGTAAAAAAAAAAAAAAAAACATTTTTAGGGATTTTCTTTCCCATCATTCATCATTTTCCCTAGAAAAAATAAGCAGAGAATGATAAGAATGTTGCAGAAATGTTTTATAAAAGTAGCAAGGTAAAGCAAATGCAGTAATTGATTAACTACAAAGTTAGAGGCAAGGGGGAATAAAGATTTCCCTAGGAAAGCTGAATCAAAAATGGTTACAAGTAACAGAAACCAAATTGCAGGAGTTTAAGCATACAGGGGAGTGGGAGGATGCTGGAGTTTCTTCAGAAACACAAGAAAAATATTAAAGGTACTGACCTTGGGAGGGTTGGATTTAGAAAAACTGATGATAGGAGTTCCTTTAGAAATCTGCTAGTGATGACATGTGAAAAGCTTGTGAAAAGAGGTAACAGCACCGATTACTAGGGAAATGCAAATCAAAACCACAGAGATACCACTTCACATCCAGTAGAATGATGACTATTTTAAAAAGGAAATGAAAGAAAAGAATGGTGAGGATGTAGAAAGATGGGAACTCTTTGCATTACTGGCGGGAATGTAAAGTGGTGCAGCTCCTGTGGAAAACAGAATGCTAACTCCTCAAAAACTTGAAATGACCGTATGATNGACCACAGCCTTGACTAACACAATGAAACCAAGCCATGCCCCTGGGGCAACCCAAGATGGGCGGGTCATGGTGGAGAAGTCTAACAGAATGTGGTCCACTGGAGAAGGGAATGGCAAACCACTTCAGTATTCTTGCCTTGAGAACCCCATGAACAGCATGAAAAGGCAAAATGATAGGATACTGAAAGAGGAACTCTCCAGGTCAGTAGGTACCCAATATGCTACTGGAGATCAGTGGAGAAATAACTCCAGAAAGAATGAAGAGATGGAGCCAAAGCAAAAACAATGCACAGCTGTGGATGTGACTGGTGATAGAAGCAAGGTCCGA
The DNA here is from genome assembly GCA_006408735.1 of Sylvicapra grimmia. Taxonomy (NCBI): domain Eukaryota; kingdom Metazoa; phylum Chordata; class Mammalia; order Artiodactyla; family Bovidae; genus Sylvicapra; species Sylvicapra grimmia. The sequence goes on along the minus strand of SJYH01002715.1, from coordinate 137,899 downwards.
TGCTGTAAAGAGCAATATTGCATAGGAACCTGGAATGTAAGGTCCATTAATCAAGGCAAATTGGAAGTGGTCAAACAAGAGATGGCAAGAGTGAATGTAGACATTCTAGAAATCAGCGAACTAAAACGGACTGGAATGGGTGAATTTAATTCAGATGACCATTATATCTACTACTGCAGGTAGGAATCCCTCAGAAGAAATGGAGTAGCCATCATGGTCAACAAAAGAGTCCGAAATGCAGTACTTGGATGCAATCTCAAAAACGACAGAATGATCTCTGTTCGTCTCCAAGGCAAACCATTCAATATCACAGTTATCCAAGTCTATGCCCCAACCAGTAATGCTGAAGAAGCTGAAGTTGAACGGTTTTATGAAGACCTACAAGATCTTTTAGAACTAACACCCAAAAAAGATGTCCTTTTCATTCTAGGGGACTGGAATGCTAAAGTAGGAAGTCAAGAAACACCTGGAGTAACAGGCAAATTTGGCCTTGGAATGCGGAATGAAGCAGGGCAAAGACTAATAGAGTTTTGCCAAGAAAATGCACTGGTCATAGCAAACACCCTCTTCCAACAACACAAGAGAAGACTCTACACGTGGACATCACCAGATGGTCAACACCGAAATCAGATTGATTATATTCTATGCAGCCAAAGATGGAGAAGCTCTATCCAGTCAACAAAAACAAGACCAGGAGCTGACTGTGGCTCAGATCATGAACTCCTTATTGCCAAATTCAGACTCAAATTGAAGAAAGTAGGGAAAACCGCTAGACCATTCAGGTATGACCTAAATCATATCCCTTATGATTATACAGTGGAAATGAGAAATAGATTTAAGGGCTAGATCTGATAGATAGAGTGCCTGATAAACTATGGAATGAGGTTCGTAATATTGTACAGGAGACAGGGATGAAGACCATCCCCATGGAAAAGAAAAAATGCAAAAAAGTAAAATAGCTGTCTGGGAAGGCCTTATAAATAGCTGTGAAAAGAAGAGAGTCAAAAAACAAAGGAGAAAAGGAAAGATATAGGCATCTGAATGCAGAGTTCCAAAGAATAGCAAGAAGAGATAAGAAAGCCTTCCTCAGCGATCAATGCAAAGAAATAGAGGAAAATAACAAAATAGGAAAGACTAGAGATCTCTTCAAGAAAATTAGAGATACCAAGGGAACAGTTCATGCAAAGATGGGCTCAATAAAGGATAGAAATGGTATGGCCCTAACAGAAGCAGAAGATATTAAGAAGAGGTGGCAAGAATGCACAGAAGAAGTGCACAAAAAAGATGTTCATGACCCTGATAATCACGATGGTGTGATCACTTATCTAGAGCCAGACNAGGGGAGGGGTGACTGGAGGTCTGGGGAGGAGAAAGTGCCCCCGGCCTCCCGGGGATCCAGACGACCGACAAGTGCAGGTAGGAGGGACTGAGAGTAAATTGGGGAGGAGCGTAGGGTGCCCGAGGCGGCTAGCAGACTTAAGACAAGGTGCCTGCGGCCTGGAGGCTGAGGCAGTCCCGCAGTCCCGGCTCAGCAGACAGAAAACGCAGGCAGCAACGCTCCAAGAAGCCGAGGCCACCCTGGCGGCGCTCCCAGCCGAGCGCCTTCCCGGGCCGAAGGTGTGGGGCAGTCTTGGAGTCTCGGAGCTCACCGCCTCCCGGGAAGAACGTTTTGCTGTGCCCCCTTGTGGAGTCCAAGAGAGGACTCGTGGAGGGAGATGAACACCTACGAAGTGGAAAGAGGCCCCCCACCCCCACTCCCCAGCGATTAAAGTGTGGAGGGGCCAAGAGGGCAGTCGCAGAGAAAGCTTACCGTGAAAGAAGTGTCAGCCACTTGTACTAATAACTGAAAGGATATTCTCCAGGCCAGGCTTCAGCAATACGTGAACCGTGAACTCCCTGATGTTCAAGCTGGTTTTAGAAAAGGCAGAGGAACCAGAGATCAAATTGCCAACATCCGCTGGATCATGGAAAAAGCAAGAGAGTTCCAGAAAAACATCGATTTCTGCTTTATTGACTATGCCAAAGCCTTTGACTGAGTGGATCACAATAAACTGTGGAAAATTCTGAAAGAGATGGGAATACCAGACCACCTAACCT
>SJYH01002715.1:112952-133112 GCA_006408735.1 Sylvicapra grimmia | reverse complement strand
GGGGACAACAGAGGATGAGATGGCTGGATGGCATCACTGACTGGATGGACGTGAGCTTGAGTAAACTCTGGGAGTTGGTGATGGACAGGGAGGCTTGGCGTGCTGCGATTTATGGGGAAGCAAAGAGTCGGACACGATTGAGTGACTGAACTGAACTGAACTTCTGGGTATGTGGGCTTCCCTGTAGACTCAGAGGGTAAAACTTCCTGCCTGCAGTGAGGGAGACCTGGGTTCAATTACCAGATGGGGAAGATCCCCAGGAGAAGGAAATGGCGACCCACTCCAGTACTCTTGCCTGGAAAATTCCACGGACAGAGGAGCCTGGTAGGCTACAAATGCATGGGATCACAAAGAGTTGCACATTACTGAGCAACTTCACTCCTCACTTCTGGGTATGTACCCACAAGAATTGAAAGCAGAGACCCTCGTGTTCATAGTGGCATTACTTACAATATCCAAAAAGTAGAAACAACTCAAATATTCAGTCAAGGATGAGTGGACAAACATAATATGGTATATACATACAATGAAATACTGTGTGTGTGCGTTCAGTCATGTCCAACTCTGCAATCCCATGGACTGTAGTCCGCCAGGCTCCTCTTTCCAAGATCCAACCCAAGTCTCTTGCATCTCCTGCACTGGCAGGTGGATTCTTTCCCACCGTGCCACCTGGGGAGCCCATAATGGAATATTATTCAGCCTTGTAAAGAAAGAGAATTCTGACACATGCTACAACTGGTTGAACCTTGAAGACATTATGCTAAGTGAAATAGATCATAGATTGTATTAGGAAGTGCAATACATTGCATGACTCCACTTACATGTGGAACCTAGTCAGACTGATAGAGACAGAAAGTAGAACGGTGGTTCCTAGTGGGTCTAGGGGAAGTGGCAGTAGGGAGTTAATGGGGGCAGTTTCAGTTTGGGAGGGTGAAAAAGCTCTGGAGATGGATAGTGGTGTATGCTTGGGAGCTGAGTCACTTCAGTTATGTCTGACTCTTTGCGACCCTATGGACTGTAGCCTGCCGGGCTACTCTGTCCATGGGATTCTCCAGGCAAGAATACCTGAGTGGGTTGCCATGCCCTCTTAAAGGGGACCTTCCCAAACCGGGGGTTGAACTCGGGTCTCTTATGTCTCCTGCATTGGCAGACGGGTTCTTTACCACTAGCGCCACCTGGGAAGCCCTGGGATAGTGGTGATGGTTATACAATACTGTGAATGTGAGACAGGCTGGGACCTGGGACCTGGGGACTTTGTTGCAGTGCTTGCATAGCAAGCTAGAAAATACAAAGAAATTATAAGGGACTAAAAACAGCTGTGTACATGCATAGTTGGAGCAAATTAGGAACAAGATACATAAAGACCAAAAACCCTCTACCATTTCTGAAATGTCGGGAGCAAAAGCAGGTATTACCCATGCTCCCTACACACATCACCACCAAGGGGAGTAGGGCAAATACCTAAGCCACCCCTCCAGTCCAATCACTAGACACACCACTACCATCATCCATTTAGGGACCAGCTTGCCTGCCCCAGGGCCCCCTGGCCAGGGAGGAAGCAAGGGCACCTGTTTGCTGTTTAGTCACTAAGTCATGTTAGATTCTTTTACAACCCCGTGGACTGTAGCCTGCCAGGCTCCTCTGTCCATGGGATTTCCCAGGCAAGACTACTGGGCTGGGTTGCTATTTCCTTCTCCGGGGGATCTTCTCTACCCAGGGATCAAACTTGAATTGCGGGTGAATTCTTTACCACTGAGTCACCTGGAAAGCCCAGGGCACCCCTTCCTGCTACTTGTTTTCACTCCCTCCTGCTGCAACATGAATCTCAACAAAGCCCTGTCTGAAATTTTCCCAGGCCTCTTATCAATTTCTATTAAGAGTCCAAGAACTCCACTCACTAACTTGTGTATATAATGCCATTAAACTCTATGTCCTAAACTGTTGTGTTTGTTTTTTTAAGATTGCTAGATTTAGATTTGAACTTTGAAGTGTTATTAGCTGCCAAATGAGCAATTTCAGGAAAGATAAAAGATAAAATCCAGGCTGTGAAGACCTAGGATTCTGGCCAGGTATGAGCAGGAAGTGGTGGACGAGTGTGTGTTCACTGAGGGCAGATAGGGACCTGGACATGGTGGATGGATGGGAGAATAAACACAGAAATAAATGACTGAAAGAAAGTGAAGTTTCTACTTTCAGATTAACAAAAAGGATCTTGCAGCTGAAGGCTCAACAATTTATATTTTCTTTTCAGCAAACAGTATCAGTTCAGTTCAGTTCAGCCACTCAGTAATGTTGACGCTTTGTGACCCCNGGACTAAAAACAGCTGTGTACATGCATAGTTGGAGCAAATTAGGAACAAGATACATAAAGACCAAAAACCCTCTACCATTTCTGAAATGTTGGGAGCAAAAGCAGGTATTACCCATGCTCCCTACACACATCACCACCAAGGGGAGTAGGGCAAATACCTAAGCCACCCCTTCAGTCCAATCACTAGACACACCCCTACCATCATCCATTTAGGGACCAGCTTGCCTGCCCCAGGGCCCCCTGGCCAGGGAGCAAGCAAGGGCACCTGTTTGCTGTTTAGTCACTAAGTCATGTTAGATTCTTTTACAACCCCGAGGACTGTAGCCTGCCAGGCTCCTCTGTCCATGGGATTTCCCAGGCAAGACTACCGGGCTGGGTTGCTATTTCCTTCTCCGNATCTTAGTTTTCTAAATGTTGAGTTTTAAGCCAACTTTTTCACTCTCCTCTTTCACTTTCATCAAGAGGCTCTTTAGTTCTTCTTCGCTTTCTGCCATGAGGGTGGTGTCATCTGCATATCTGAAGTGATTGTTATTTCTCCCAGCAATCTTGATTCCAGCTTGTGCTTCATCCAGCCTGGCATTTTGCATGATGTACTCTGCATATAAGTTAAATAAGCAGGGTGATAATATACAGCCTTGACATACTCCTTTCCTGATTTAGAACCAGTCTGTTGTTCCATGTCCAGTTCTAATTGCACACAGATTTCTCAGGAGGCAGGTCAGCTGATCTGGTATTCCCATCTCATTAAGAATTTTCCACAGATTGTTGTGATCCACACAGTCAAAGGCTTTGGAGTAGACAATAAAGCAGAAGTAGATGCTTTTCTGGAATTCTCTTGCATTTTCTATGACCCAATGGATGATAGAAATTTGATCTCTGGTTCCTCTGCCTTTTCTAAATCCAGCTTGAACATCTGGAAGTTCACAGTTCATATACTGTTGAAGCCAGGCTTGGAGAATTTTGACATTATTTTGCCAGTGTGTGAGATGAGTGCAATTATGCAGTAGTTTGAACATTTTTAGGCATTGTCTCTGTTTGGGATCAGAATGAAAACTGACATTTTCCAGTCCTGTGGCCACTGCTGAGTTTTCCAAATTTGCTGGCCTATTGAGTGCAGCACTTTCACATCATCATCTTTTAGGATTTGAAATAGCTCAGCTGGAATTCCATCACCTCCACTAGCTTTGTTCGTAGTGATGCTTCCTAAGGCCCACTTGACTTCACATTACAGGATGTCTAGCTCTAGGTGAGTGATCACACCATCGTGATTATCTGGGTCATGAAGATCTTTATTGTACAGTTCTTCTGAGTATTCTTGCCACCTCTTCTCAATATCTTCTGCTTCTGTTAGGTCCATACCATTTCTGTCCTTTATTGAGGCCATGTTTGCATGAAATGTTCCCTTGGTATCTCTAATTTTCTTGAAGAGATCTCTAGTCTTTCACCTTCTATTGTTTTCCTCTATTTCCTTGCATTGATCACTGAGGAAGGCTTTCTTATCTCTCCTTACTATTCTTTGGAACTCTGCATTCAAATGAGTATGTCTTTCCTTTTCTCCTTTGCTTTTTGCTTCTCTTCTTTTCACAGCTATTTGTGAAATAGATAGCTTCCTCAGACAGCCTGTTTGCTTTTCTGCATTTCTTTTTCATGGGGATGGTCTTGATCCCTGTCTACTGTACAATGTTGTGAACCTCCATCCATAGTTCATCAGGCACTCTTTCTATCAGATCTAGTCCCTTAAATCTATTTCTCATTTCCACTGTATAATCATAAGGGATTTGATTTAGGTCATACCTGAAACTCCGATACTTTGACCACCTCATGCAAAGAGTTGACTCATTGGAAAAGACCCTGATGCTGGGAGGGATTGGGGGCAGGAGGAGAAGGGGACGACAGAGGATGAGATGCCTCATATCCATTATGTTGGCATTGCCAACATAATGGACATGAGTTTGGGTACACTACAGGAGTTGGTGATGGATAGGGNTCCATACCATTTCTGTCCTTTATTGAGGCCATGTTTGCATGAAATGTTCCCTTGGTATCTCTAATTTTCTTGAAGAGATCTCTAGTCTTTCACCTTCTATTGTTTTCCTCTATTTCCTTGCATTGATCACTGAGGAAGGCTTTCTTATCTCTCCTTACTATTCTTTGGAACTCTGCATTCAAATGAGTATGTCTTTCCTTTTCTCCTTTGCTTTTTGCTTCTCTTCTTTTCACAGCTATTTGTGAAATAGATAGCTTCCTCAGACAGCCTGTTTGCTTTTCTGCATTTCTTTTTCATGGGGATGGTCTTGATCCCTGTCTACTGTACAACGTTGTGAACCTCCATCCATAGTTCATCAGGCACTCTTTCTATCAGATCTAGTCCCTTAAATCTATTTCTCATTTCCACTGTATAATCATAAGGGATTTGATTTAGGTCATACCTGAAACTCCGATACTTTGACCACCTCATGCAAAGAGTTGACTCATTGGAAAAGACCCTGATGCTGGGAGGGATTGGGGGCAGGAGGAGAAGGGGACGACAGAGGATGAGATGCCTCATATCCATTATGTTGGCATTGCCAACATAATGGACATGAGTTTGGGTACACTACAGGAGTTGGTGATGGATAGGGAGGCCTGGCATGCTGCAATTCATGGGATCGCAAAGAGGCAGACACGACTGAGTGACTGAACTGAACTGAATGGTCTAGTGGTTTTCCCCACTTTCTTCAATTTAAGTCTGAATTTGGCAATAAGGAGTTCATGATCTGAGCCACAGTCAGTTCTTGTTTTTACTGACTGTATAAAACTTCTCCATCTTTGGCTGCAAAGAATATAATCAATCTAATTTCGGAGTTGGCCATCTGGTGATGTTCATGTGTAGTCTTCTCTTGTGTTGTTGGAAGAGGGTGTTTGCTATGACCAGTGTGTTCTCTTGGCAAAACTCTCTTAGCCTTTTCCCTGCTTCATTTCATACTCCAAGGCCAAATTTGCCTGTTACTCCAGGTGTTTCTTGACTTCCCCCCTATAATGAAAAGGACATCTTTTCTGGGTGTTAGTTCTAAAAGGTCTTGTAGATCTTCATAGAACTGTTCAACTTCACCTTCTTCAGCATTACTGGTTGAGGCATAGACTTGGATTACTGTGATTTTGAATGGTTTGCCTTGGAAAGGAACAGAGATCATTCTGTCGTTTTTGAGATTGCACCCAGCTACTGCATTTCAGACTCTCTTGTTGACCATGATGGCTTCTCCATTTCTTCTAAGGGATTCTTGCCCACGGTACTAGATACGATGTTCATCTGAGTTAAATTCACCCATTCCAGTCCATTTTAGTTCACTGATTCCTAGAATGTCGACGTTCACTCTTGCCATCTCGTTTGACCACTGCCAATTTGCCTTGATTCATGGACCAAACATTCCAGGTTCCCATGCAATATTGCTCTTTACATCATTGGACACATCCACAACTGGGTGTTGTTTTTGCTTTGGCTCTATCCTTCATTCTTTCTGGAGTTATTTCTCCACTGATCTCTAGTAGCATATTGGGCACCTACCAACCTGGGGAGTTCATCTCTTAGTGTCCTATCTTTTGCCTTTTCATACTGTTCATAGGGTTCTCAAGGCAAGAATATTGAAGTGGTTTGCCTTTCCCTTCTCCAGTGGACCACATTCTATTAGACCTCTCTACCATGACCCATCCATCTTGGGTGGCCCCACATGGCATGGCTTAGTTTCATTGAGTTAGACCAGGCTATGATCCATGTGATCTGATTGGCTAGTTGTCTGTGGTTGTGATTTCAGCCTTTCTGCCCTCTGATGCCCTCTCTCAGCACCTACCATCTTACTCGGGTTTCTCTTACCTAGAACGTGGGGTATCCCTTCATGGCTGCTCCAGCAAAGCACAGCCACTGCTCCTTAACTTGGGTGTGGGTTATCTCCTCTCAGCTGCTCCTGTGCCACGCAGCAAATAAGTATATCTCTACTTTTCTCCTTTGCCTTTAGCTCCTCAGACAACCATTTTTCCTTTTTGCATTTCTTTTTCTTGGGTATGGCGTTGATCACTGCCTCCTGTACCATGACATGAACCTCTGTCCATAGGTCTTCAGGCATTCTGTCTATCAGATCTAGTCCCTTAAATCTATTTCTCACTTCCACGTATAATCGTAAGGGATTTTACTTAGGTCATACCTGAATGGTGTAGTGGATTTTCCTACTTTCATCAGTTTAAGCCTGAATTTTGTAACATCTAGCACAATATCTGTGGTTCATGATCTGAGCCACAGTCAGCTCCCAGTCTTGTTTTTGCTGACTGTAGAGAGCTTCTCCATCTTTGGCTGCAAAGAATATAATCAATCTGATTTCATTACTGACCATCTGGTGATGTCCATGTGTAGAGCCTTCTCTTGTGTTGTTGGAAGAGGGTGTTTGATATGACCAGTGTGTTCTCTTCACAAAACTCTCTTAGCCTTTTCCCTGTTTCATTTTGTACTCCAAGGCCTAATTTGCCTGTTATTCCAGGTATCTCTTGACTTCCTACTTTTGCATTCCAGTCCCCTATGATGAAAAGGACATCTTTCTTGGGTGTTAGTTCTAGAAGGTCTTGTAGGTCTTCACAGAATCATTCAACTTCAGCTTCTTCGGCATTAGTGGTTGGGGCCTAGGCTTGGATTACTGTGATACTGAATAGATTGCACCCAAGTCATTTTTGAGATTCACCTGTTCCAGTACATTTTAGTTCACGGGTTCCTAAAATGTTGATGTTCACTCTTGCCATCTCCACTTCCAATTTGCCTTGATTCAGGAAATGGCATCCCACTCCAGTGTTCTTGCCTGGAGAATTCCAGGGACAGGGGAGCCTGGTGGGCGGCCGTCTATGGGGTTGCACAGAATCGGACATGACTGAAGTGACTTAGTAGCAGCAGCAGCATGGACCTAACATTCCATGTTCCTAGGCATTATTGTTCTTTGCAGTATCAGACTTTACTTCCATCACCAGTCACATCCACAGCGGGGTGTTGTTTTCACTTTGGCTCTGTCTCTTCATTCTTTCTGGAGTTGTTTCTCCACTGATCTCCAGTAGCATGTTGGACACCTACCAACCTGGGGAGTTCATCTTTCAGTGTCCTATCTTTTCGCCATTTCATAATGTTCATGGTGTTCTCAAGGCAAGCATACTGAAGTGGTTTGCCATTCCCTTCTCCAGTGGACCACTTTTTGTCAGAACTTTCCCCTGTGACCTATCTGTCTTGAGCGGCCCTACATGGCATGGCCTAGTTTCATTGAGTTAGACAAAGCTGAGGCCCATGTGATCAGTTTGATTAGTTTTCTGTGACTGTGTTTTCATTCTGTCTGCCCTCTGCAGGATAAGGATAAGAGGCTTATGGAAGTTTCCTGATGGGAGAGACTGACTGAGTGGGAACCTGGGTCTTGTTCTGATGGGTGTGGCTGTACTCAGTAAATCTTTAATCCAATTTTCTATTGATGGGCAGGGCTGTGTTTCCTCCCAGTTGTCTGACCTGAGACCAAACTATAGTGAAGGTAATGATGATAATGGTGACCTCCTTCAAAAGGACTGTGCACACACAGATGGACTCAGTGCCCCCCACCCTGCAGCTGGCCACCACCGACCCATGCCTCCACCAGAGACTCCTGCGCTCTTACAGGCAAGTCTGGGTCAGTCTCCTGTAGGGTCACTGCTTTCTCCTGGGTCCTGGTGCCCACAAGCAAACAGTATATAAACTACCTAAGAACAGCTCATATACCTGTTACACACTGAGTATGACTTTCTAATTGTCTCAGAAAGAAAATACTGTGTTGAGTTAAACAAATCAGTTAGGTACCATTCAGTCTTCTGTTTATCATGGTTTCTGTGGTTTTATCCCTAGAGATTTTTGTCATTTTGGCTAACAATAAGTGAAACTACAGGAGAAGATTCACATGAAACATTACCCTCTGTAATTAGAAAGTAAAAAACAAAAGTGAGACAAAGTAGAAAACAAACAAGAGAAACCAACATTTTGGTATTTACACTTTAGCAATCTTTATAGACAGGCAGTAGCAAATTTTGTTGTTGGTAATGTTTACTTGCTAAGTCATGTCCAGTTCTTTTGTGACCCCATGGCAAACCATTTCAGTATGCTTGCCTGGAGAATGCCATGAACATTATGAAATGGCAAAAAGATAGGACACTGAAAGATGAACTCCTCAGGTTGGTAGGTGCCCAACATGCTACTGGAGATCAGTGGAGAAATAACTCCAGAAAGAATGAAGAGACAGAGCCAAAGGGAAAAAACACCCAGTTGTGGATGTGACTGGTGATGGAAGACAGAAGAAGACAGGCTCTTCTGTCCATGGGATTTCCCAGGCAAGAATGNATGAAATGGCAAAAAGATAGGACACTGAAAGATGAACTCCTCAGGTTGGTAGGTGCCCAACATGCTACTGGAGATCAGTGGAGAAATAACTGCAGAAAGAATGAAGAGACAGAGCCAAAGGGAAAAAACACCCAGTTGTGGATGTGACTGGTGATGGAAGACAGAAGACAGGCTCTTCTGTCCATGGGATTTCCCAGGCAAGAATACTGGAGTGGTAGATGGTATTTAATCTCCTCCAGATTTACTAATTTCCTTTTGAAGCTAATTGTGCTTTTACTTAAACTGCATATCACTGCATAGAAATTTCTCTATAAAATAATGCTTTTTTAATCATTTTTTATTTATATATATATTTTTCTACTTTACAATATTATATTGGTTTTGCCACACATCAACATAAAATAATGCTTTTATTCAAAGGGATAAAATGTTTAATTGGAAGAAGCTGAAGAATTATCTCCCTTACACAGGAAAAGAGTTAAAATTAAAATAAGCAAATTAAAAGTAAATTTTTTAAGATTAAATTCCAGTGTAAAAAAATGGCAAACCTTGTAACTTTATCAAGCCTAACATAAAGAGACTAATACATAGTTGATCAATAAAGAAAGTATCATGTTATTTAACTCTCAACACTGTTCATCCTACCAGAGGCGCTACAGTGTAAGGGTTCATCACTCAAGCCTCACAGCTACACTCCAGGGGTTTGGAGCCCACTTCTGACAGTTCAGTTCAGTTCAGTTCAGTTCAGTCGCTCAGTCGTGTCCGACTCTTTGCGACCCCATGAATCGCAGCACGCCAGGCCTCCCTGTTCATCACCATCTCTCGGAGTTCACTCAGACTCACATCCATCGAGTCAGTGATGCCATCCAGCCATCTCATCCTCGGTCGTCCCCTTCTCCTCCTGCCCCCAATCCCTCCCAGCATCAGAGTCTTTTCCAATGAGTCAACTCTTCGCATGAGGTGGCCAAAGTACTGGAGTTTCAGCTTTAGCATCATTCCTTCCAAAGAAATCCCAGGGCTGATCTCCTTCAAAATGGACTGGTTGGATCTCCTTGCAGTCCAAGGGACTCTCAAGAGTCTTCTCCAACACCACAGTTCAAAAGCATCAATTCTTCGGCGATCAGCCTTCTTCACAGTCCAACTCTCACATCCATACATGACCACAGGAAAAACCATAGCCTTGACTAAACGGACCTTAGTCGGCAAAGTAATGTCTCTGCTTTTGAAAATGCTATCTAGGTTGGACATAACTTTTCTTCCAAGGAGTAAGCGTCTTCTAATTTCATGGCTGCAGTCACCATCAGCAGTGATTTTGGAGCCTAAAAAAATAAAGTCTGGCACTGTTTCCACTGTTTCCCCATCTATTTCCCAGTACATGTCACTTAATCTCCCAGTGCAAAATACGAATGATGACAATGAGGAGGAGGATGGTGGGAGCAGCAGTGATGATAAACCCAACAAGTTTGCTGTCAAGATTGGACAGGTAGGTGTTTATAATGGTAGCTGACACATAGAAAGTGGGACAAAAGTGCTACCATTGGGTCTTCTGGTCAGTGCAGGTTCTGAAATTTGCAAATGTTATTAACAGGTAAGAAACAAATGGTATCTTTCAATGACCTCCTGCTGACACCAGTTATCCTTGCGTCACTCTGCTGTCTTTAGTAACACGTCCAGCATTTGCTCTCCCAAAAGGCGGCCTCACACCAACCCCTCAACACCCCCTCCCTGTCCTGCCAGGCTGCTTCCTTTGATAGATGAGGGGTTCTCTCTGCTGCTTCTGAGAGCATTCAGCAGCTTCCTTAATTACTGAACAGCTTTATACATGACTAAACATGCAAATTTGTTACAGTGACATGATAATGTGAACAAACCCAGAGAAATTAAGTAATTGAGTACAGCAAATAAAATCACTGCTGCCAAAAGAAACTACTTATGTCAAAAAGGAAGAGACCTGAAGCAGGAATTCACATAAAAAGTACACCCTTCAGCACCAAAATATTTTTGTTTTACATTGTTGTTAATATACATATGAGTGTGAAAAGGAAAAACTAAATATAAAAATATTGAAGTGGTTGCTTCTGAGAAAAAGAAAGAGAAATATGACTGGAGCATGTGGTCAAAAGAAGCCTCACCTGTAGCTGGGACTCTGTTTTTCTAACTGTAAAGTCTGTATAATGTTCCTCATAAGATTACTGTGTTAGATGATTCAACATAGTAAAATACTATAGTAATACATTTTTTTTTTCATTAACCAAGTGTTTTCCAATAAATTGTGTATCATAATGTTACCTTGAAATAAAATTATCTGCTTGCATAATTTGTAATGAATACATGAAAGACATTTATTTGAAATGTTATTTTTAAATACACTATTTCACTCTTCTAACCTCTCATATTTTAACTATATTTGATCAATTTTATGTTTATAACAGACATATTCATTAAAAGTAGGTGAAAATATATACTCTAAAGAAGCTTATTTCAATGTTGTAATAGCTTTTTGGGGGGAGAAGGCAATGGCAACCCACTCCAGTACTCTTGCCTGGAAAATCCCGTGGGCAGAGGAGCCGGGTAGGCTGCAGTCCATGGGATCGCTAAGAGTCGATTNGTTATTTTTAAATACACTATTTCACTCTTCTAACCTCTCATATTTTAACTATATTTGATCAATTTTATGTTTATAACAGACATATTCATTATACTCTAAAGAAGCTTATTTCAATGTTGTAATAGCTTTTTGGGGGGAGAAGGCAATGGCAACCCACTCCGTTACTCTTGCCTGGAAAATCCCGTGGGCAGAGGAGCCGGGTAGGCTGCAGTCCATGGGATCGCTAAGAGTCGATTACGACTGAGTGACTTCACTTTCACTTTTTACTTTCATGCATTGGAGAAGGAAATGGTAACCCACTCCAGTGTTCTTGCCTGGAGAATCCCAGGGACAGGGGAGCCTGGTGGGCTGCCGTCTATGGGACTGCACAGAGTTGGACACGACTGAAGCGACTTAGCAGCAGCAACAGCAATAGGTTTTTGAATCCTAGTCTATCAGTAAGTATATAAAAATATTATTTGTATCTCTTACTAATAATTTAGACATATGTTTAATCAAATGAAAGCATTTTCAGTTTAATTTTTAAGGTTAAATTTAAGCCTAATTAAGCAATGGTATAAAGTGAAAAAAATTTTAATGTAAATACTAATGTGTTGCCTATTAGGCACTGACCATTCATATTTTGTGCACTTTAAAAAATTATTTTCATTATTATTTTGGCCAATATTTTCATCCATCTTAAATATCAATATCTTTATTACTTTTAAGCAAGTAATCATCAGAACATAAAATGAAAATAAATTTTTAATTTATTTTATTAAAATATAGTTGATTTACAATGTTGTATTAATTTCTGCTATATAGCAAAATGACTCAGTTATACATGTATACACACTCTTTTTCATATTGTTTTCCATTACGGATTATCACAGAATATTGAATATATTCCCTATGCTATATTGTAGGACCTGTTGTTTATCCATCCTATATGTAATAGTTTATATCCACTAACCCCAAACTCCCAATGCTTCCCTTCCTAGCCACCTCTCCCCGTTGGTAATGACAGTTTGTTCTCTGTATTTGTGAGCCTATTTCTGTTTCATAGATAAGTTCATTTGTGTCAGATCTTAGATCCCACATACAAGTGATATTATCACATGGCATTTGTCTCTCTGTCTGATTTACTTCACTTAATATGATAATCTCTAGGCCCATCCATGCTGCTGCAAATGGCATTAAAATGAAAATAATTTAATGATACGTTGAAAGAGAACAATCTTGTTTGGAAGCTAGCGTAAAAAATCAGTGAGTCATTGGGTAAATAGAACCACTGAACAAAGCTCAGAGGATGGATCTACTCATTGCTGTATCCCCATTGCCTAGAGCAGTGTGTGACATTAGTGGCATTTAAACAGCTGTCTGCATTTTGAATGAATGAATGAACTATTAACCTCTAGAGCTATTATTAGGCAGAAAGTTCTGGTTTTTGTAAAAGAAGTGGTTCTCAACTCGGGGGGAAGAGCAACTTTCTTATGGGTATTTGGAAATATGCTGTGAGATCAGCTTGTCACAATGACTGTGCTATGATCTATGTGCTAGTATCTGGGGGCCAGGGGTGCTAAATTCTCTGCAATATGAAGAGAGGTGGAGGGGACATCAGCAGAACAGTTCAGCCCAACAAAGATCTTTTCAATGCAAAAGGCAAACAGCAGTCCATCAAGAGCTGCTGGAAGCATGTAACCACTGCCATGTTTGAGATGGATAACCAGCAAGGACCTTCTGCATAGTAAGGGGAACTCTGTTCAAAATTATGTAACAATCCTAATGGGAAAAGAATTTGAAAAAGAATAGATACATGTGTCTGTATAACGGTTCACTTTGCTGTACACGTGAAACCATCACAACATTGCTAATCAACCATATGCCCATATAAAATAAAAAGTTAAAAAGAAAAAGAATTACTGCAAGGAGCATTAGGGTAGAAGGGTAAACAAAGACAAGCAAACCAGAATAATGAGATCAAAAGGCAGGGCCAGGACGTGGGCATCCGTCATAGTGCTCAGGAAGTCTCTGCTAAGATGAAGAAGGAACTGTTCTGAAAACTGAGCCGGCCTAAAAATGCCTCCCAATGTTTAAATCAGAGCTTCTGCGATATAGTACTAGCCAATAAGTGACACCAAGAATCTACTTTTTATAGTTTAAAAATATGGAATAATTATAAAATAGAATGCAAATTTACTTTAAATAAAGATAAGAGATTCAAAGCAGTTTCACGTTTGTGGCAAGCATCTGAGGCGTAATTCCCAGAGCCCCGTATAACCCACTCCCACACCTTTGGTGGGTGGCACTTTAGTGGAAATTCTGCCTCAAGCCCTCAGCGGTGAACAGTTCATGAGAAGCAAACATCAGTACGAAGTACGGAACACCGTGTACCATGAGAGGAGCAAGCAGAAAAACTGCATCTAAAGGAAGGGGAAGATGTTCAGGAGAACACAACAAAGACAAGTTCCAAGGTGTAAAACACACAAAGTATGGAAAACGACGAAACTAAGGCCATGTTTATTTCACTTATTCAGTTCAGTTCAGTTCAGTTCAGTCACTCAGTTGTGTCCGACTCTTTGCAACCCCATGAATTGCAGCACGCCAGGCCTCCCTGTCCATCACCAACTCCCGGAGTTCACTCAGATTCACGTTCATCGTGTCAGTGATGTCATCCAGCCATCTCATCCTCAGTCGTCCCCTTCTCCTCCTGCCCCCAATCTGTTAAACATTTGCAGATGCATCAGGCATCATGCTGGGCCCTAAGGACAAAATGAACAACAACAAAAAAAAACACAACAAAACATGACCTGACACCTAGCGTCTCCAGAAGAGGAGGACATTAAACAAATAAACCATTATTGAAATTCATGAAGCACTTAGAGAGAAGATAGCAAGGGCTTCTTTTTAAAGAATGAAAAAGAACTTTGCAAAGAAGACATCTTCTGTGGTTCTGAACAATGATCAGGAACAAGGTAATCTTTGCAGACATGCATTCAGGGATAGAGGTCAACCTGTACCCAGGCTCAAGGCAGGACTAAGTCTCACACATTCCTGATGCAGCAACAAGGAAAGTGTGGCTGCTATCTTGGTCAGCTGGGAGGAGGGACGTGACATAAAGTTGAGGACAGGTTGGGGACATACTGCTTCAACCTCCTATAGGAATTTGGGTTTCACTCTAATTGCGAAATCACTGAAGGGCTTTCATCAGGCATGAGTCAGGTTTCATCTTACTAAGATCACTGCCTATAGTGTGGAGAATTAAAGAGGAGACAAAAAAGGGATGGGGAGAATATTAAGGAAGCCACAGCAAGAGTCGAGGTGAGAGATGATGACAGCTTGGTCGAGGGTGACAGCAACTGAAATAGGAAATACAGATAGGTATGAAGCACAGAGTTGGCCATGAACTGGATGTAGAGAGTGAGCCAGATGTGAGTAACTAACAAGCATGACTCTGGCATGAGTAACTGCAACGGTGACAGAAGCAGGCATGTTCCAAGCGGGCATGTTGGAGGAAGAAGGGTTTCAAGAGAGGTTGATCAAAGACTCAGTTCTGGACTTCCTCACCAGCAGTGCCTGAGAGTCATACTCATGGAGGTGTCTAATAATCAAATCTCCAAGTCAGAAGTGAGCTCTGGATCAGGCTGTGAATTTCAGAGCTCCAGACACACCAGGAGCCTGTAAACACATGGCTTGGGTTGTTGTTATTTAGTTGCTAAGTCACCCCCAACTCTTTGTGACCCCATGGGCTGTAGCCTGCCAGGCTCCTCTGTCCATGGGATTGCCCCGACAAGAATCCTGGAGTGGGTTGCCATTTCCTTCTCCAGGGGATCTTCCTGACCTAGGGGTCCCGCCCATGTCTCTTACATTCCCTGCATTGCAGGCAGATTCTTTACCACTGAGCCACCAGGGAAGTGCTGTTTAATAGGATTGCTTAGGAAATGTGTGTTTGTCTCAGGCCACAGAAAACACAGTGAAGTCAAGTAAATATGATCCCATGGGAGAATAATGTCATTTCCAAACATTTGTCCATTATATTTCTCTTGTCAATGGTTTTGTCTGGTCTTTCTTCTCATACACTAAAGTGCAAAAGAAAAGAAACAAAAAAGTCTAAATGTTCTGGCTCTATGTGCTTCACATTTTAATGAATGATTCTATTCCAAGATGTAGCAACAATTGCTTTTTATTCATGTGCTTCCTGTGTTATCTGTGAGTTGAGTAAAATGGTCACTAACAAATGTTTTTCAGAAGTCCACTGTGAATCTATACCATACACTACATTAATGTGGGAAGCATGCAGTCTGCTTACACATCTGCTGCTGCTGCTGCTGCTAAGTCACTTCAGTCGTGTCTGACTCTGTGTGACCCAAGAGACGGCAACCCACCAGGCTCCCCCATCCCTGAGATTCTCCAGGCAAGAATACTGGAGTGGGTTGCCATTTACTTCTCCAATGCATGAAAGTGAAAAGTGAAAGTGAAGTCGCTCAGTCGTGTCCAACTCTTAACGACCCTATGCTTCCATAATTCAAATCTTGTCAGCCCCAGCATCACCTACAAGGTAAACTCAACCCCAGGCTGCATATTCTTCCAGCCTCTCTCTTCCCAAACCCACATAACAGGGCATGATTTAGCAGTCAGTGCTTATACAGCTTCCCACTGCTCTGCTATTGCCCATGCTTTTCCTATGCCTGGGAAAAAGGCAAATGCAATGTTTCTTGTTCAAAAATTATGAAGACTTTGAAGGCGATGACAACATGGCATTGCACCAATACAGGGTCCCTCTGAGGCCCTTAATAATTGCACAGATCTGCAGGCCCATGAAGCCGGCCCTGGCCTGTTTCCTGCCCTGGGAATAATAATAATAGTATCTGCTTCCTAAGGTTGGTACAGAGATTAAATGAGGCAATACATGTAAAACAATTAGAGAGTGCCTGGCACATAGGAGACATAATGAAAGTGTGAGCTACACTGTTGCTGTTCAGCTGCTAAGTTGTGTTCGACTTTTTGCAACGTCATGGACTGCAGCACGTCAGGCTCTGCTGTTCTTCACTGTCTCCTGGAGTTTGCTCAAATTCATGTCCATTGAGTCAGTGATACTATGTAACCATCTCATCCTCTGTCGACCTCTTCTTTTGCCTTCAATCTTTCCCATCATCATTTAACAACTAAAGACACTAGAGTCGTTTTTGAGTTAGAAAGAGTCATGTCTTCCAAATTTTAATTTTATAATTTAAGCATAATTTTAAAAAAAGAGTACAAGAAAAGTAGAAAAGTTTTCATAGTTGCATCTTTCATTCTTTACCCTCCTTCCACTGAAACCTTCTCCCACTACAACTCAGCACCCAGCCCTTCCAGGTCATTCTCTCTTTGGTAGCTCAAGGGAAAGCAAAGGTCTATGACAATGACCTTTGTCATTGGAAAAGGACAATGTCTATGCAATCTTTCAACTTCTTGAAGAAGTTGTGGAGAAGATGAAGTACCTAAAATCCACTGGTCAAACTCTGTTTTTGGAAAGAGGTTCAGCAAAACAGGTCTTTGAGAAAAGAGTAATGGAAAGCAACTCAGACCTGACAAAAAGGAATCTTCCCATGTTGTCACACTTGGAGGAAAGGAGTCAAGGGAGGACCATCTGCAACCCTGAGGTAGGGCCCCAAGACCATTTTTGTCCCAACTCTGCCTTGTTTGCTTTGTGGAGGAAAAAGTAATTGGGGACTTCCCTGGTGATCCAATAGTTAAGAATCCACCTTCCAAAGCAGAAGATGCAGGTTCAATCCCTGGTCAGGAAACTAAGATCCCATATGTGATAAGGCAACTATGCCAACATGCCACAATGAAGAACCAGTGTAGCTAAAATTTAAAAAAAAAAAAAAGAACTTGAACTTGGATTGAGGAACTTAGTGTCCAAGTTGANGGGGACTTCCCTGGTGATCCAATAGTTAAGAATCCACCTTCCAAAGCAGAAGATGCAGGTTCAATCCCTGGTCAGGAAACTAAGATCCCATGTGTGATAAGGCAACTATGCCGACATGCCACAATGAAGAACCAGTGTAGCTAAAATTAAAAAAAAAAAAAAAAAGAACTTGAACTTGGATTTAGGAACTTAGTGTCCAAGTTGATTTTTTTTTTTTTTAATAGCTTCTGTCTGGATTTGACACTCAACTACATTGGTAAAATTTTAGGATTAAAACAGAACAATCAATTTTATGAAGAAAGAAGGTGACTGGAGTCTTATCACTCAAGGTCTCTGATTTCTTTTTCTTCTGTATGTGTCCTTGCTTATTTTTAAAATGTGTTTATTTTTTAATTGAAGGATAACTGTTTTACAGAATTTTTCTGTTTTCTGTCAAATAATTAGAAGCAGAAAAATAATTTCAAATATTCTGTCAATGGATCTTTAAAAAGTAGCAGCATTTCTTCTTAAATTTACATGAAAAATAGTGTAGGCATTTCCCCTTTCTCAGGCATTTTCTTTATATCCAATAAAGGAGGGGAAAAAATGACCAAAATTAATAGCAATCTTGAAGGGACAGAGCCAAAGCGAAAACAATACNAACAAATGAGAACAGGCCAGGAAAACATCCTTACTTAAGTGTGCTTCAGTGGTAGTCTATGGGGTCGCACAGAGTCAGACACGGCTGAAGCAACTTAGTAGCAGCAGCAGCAGTGATAGTTACAGCTCATGATTCAGACTTATTCCATTGGGATTAAAGTTTATCTAAATTCATTTCATTTTATACTACCAATATTATTTCTCTTTCATTGAAGTATTCTTGATTTGCAATATTGTGTTAGCTTCAGGTGTGCAGCAAAGTGATTCAGTTTTACACAAATATGTATGCATGTATCTCCTTTTCAGATAACATTGCTATTTCTGATGTGTGAATTTTGAAGAATGTATATACTTATTAAAATTAAGAAAAATCTTCTACTCTATAATTAAAGATGAATACAATTATATGTAATTAAATGAACTATTGATTCACTCTGGTAACAACACTTTACTTAGTGCATTAAGAAACATCTGAAAAGGATAAAATCAGAATGCATAAAATTCATTTTCCATTTATCCTACACCACGGTGAAGTTTGAGATCATCAGGCAAAAACAACCCAACATTCCCCTATCTGACTCAAATATTCTCTATTACCTTCCATTTCAGTGAGAAAAAAGAAGGATAATAATCCTTCCCATCATGCTCTGGATGCCACCTGGCCTAACCTTCTCTGAGAACTTGCTCTTGAAGAATCTTACCAATACTTACTTCTCACATCGCATCCTCTCAAAGGACTCTTCCCTACAGGTTGTAAATACCTGCACATGCCCTCTTCTTAAATAACAACCTTTCTGTACCTTTCTTACCTTTTTCTTCAAGTGCAATCTTATCTGCTTCCTTCCTTTTTCTGCCNAAAGAAGGATAATAATCCTTCCCATCATGCTCTGGATGCCACCTGGCCTAACCTTCTCTGAGAACTTGCTCTTGAAGAATCTTACCAATACTTACTTCTCACATCGCATCCTCTCAAAGGACTCTTCCCTACAGGTTGTAAATACCTGCACATGCCCTCTTCTTAAATAACAACCTTTCTGTACCTTTCTTACCTTTTTATTCAAGTGCAATCTTATCTGCTTCCTTCCTTTTTCTGCCAAACTTTCCAAAAATAAAATACGCTAGCAAATTCCTATATTTTTCTTTTCATTTACCATAATCCAAAGTATATTCTCATCTGATATGCTGAAATTGTTCTCCCATCGCCATTAGTGACCTCATAGCCATCAAGCCCACTGGCTTCTTCCCATTTTCAACTTCCCCTGCAGCACTCGATTGTGTTAACAGTCTTCTTGTATAAAAATCTCCAACTGGTTCACTATAGACTCTTCTGCTCCCATTCCCCCTCTCTCTTCTTTGTGATTACTCTATCTCCTGACACCAACTTCAATATGAACATCTCTTAAGGATTAATCCATGGATTTCTTCTCTTCTCTCAAACTGTTTTCTCCTTTGTCAGTTTGATCCAGGCTCATGACTTGAAATACCAGCTGGATGTTGATAATTCCTTTTTNTCTCTTAAGGATTAATCCATGGATTTCTTCTCTTCTCTCAAACTGTTTTCTCCTTTGTCAGTTTGATCCAGGCTCATGACTTGAAATACCAGCTGGATGTTGATAATTCCTTTTTATCTATGTAGAGCTCTTATTTTTCTCTCAAGGTCAGCCCCACATTTTTAACTGAACTAAATACATTTCCTCCTTCGTGGGGACACCATCCTCCTGAGCCCTAAGCTGAAAACATTTTCACACCCTTAACAGCTCACTCTCCCTCGGTTGCCCACATGTAGTCAATATTCATTCTGCTCTCATTACAGCTCTAACATCCATTTCATCCTCCACATTCTCACCACCACTAGCTTACTTTAGACTCTTGGGATTTTTCATTTGGAACACTGATGAAGTCTCCAAATTGTCTCTATTTTTTTCCCCTTCACATTCTGTTTTATATGTCATTCCAGAATCTTCTAATGTCCCTAGAAAGATTTCAGTGACTGCTTATTACAAAAGGAAATCCAAACCCTTATTCTGATCTTTTATTCTCTCCAATTAACTGATATATACTTAGATGTCACACTTTTTACCAATCTTACAAAAAGGCCCCAGCCTTCTTGATTTGGTTTCTGCTTTTGCTTGAACCCAGGGACTTAAGGTTCATTACTAGTAAAGTCACTGTTTGGCCTCAGATTAATGATCAAATAGTTTATCTGTTATAGAAAATAAAATCATGATACCATGATACTTGTTAAAGAACAATGAGACAGAATTCATTTAGGGGAATGAATGAATGCCCCTGGTATAGGGACAAAGAGTTTTGCATCAGGGAAGAGAGACTGGACTCAACTCCAAATA
>SJYH01002715.1:52556-87870 GCA_006408735.1 Sylvicapra grimmia | reverse complement strand
TGGGGTCGCAAAGAGTTGGATACAACTGAGCGACTTTCACTTTCACTTTTGTTGAGTGCTGCCTTTAGTTGGTCTAACTGGAAGCAGAACTTGTTGCAATTATTCATTTGGTTTTCCAGAAGGAGCTCATAATAGAGGACTCCCTTTTAATCCCACCGTTTACACAGCATCACCTTTTTTGGGTAAAGTCAAGTCTTTGGTGTTGTTGGCAGTGGTTCATTTCACTTTTCCCACAATCTCTTCTGTTCCACATTGCTGGAGAGTATCCACCTTTCATTACCCATCAAATTTTTTAAAAAAACAGAACATTTTTGTTACATTTAATTAGAGAATCATATGAGGAAATATGGTCAAGAAGGTTTTTTCTTACTTAACTTATGTGAAACCCAAANTTTATATTTTTTCCTACCTGTTTTTCAAGCCAATGATCTGCTTTTCTGGGTGTCTGATGCTCTCTGCCAGCATTCAGAAGTTGTTCTGTGGAATTTACTCAGCGTTGAAATGTTCTTTTGATGAGTTTGTGAGGGAGAAAGTGGTCTCCACGTCCTATTCCTCTGCCATCTTGGGACCGCCTCCTCAATTTTACATTATTTTAAAACTCACATTAAAATTATTAAATATGAAAAGGTGTGGAAATAAGAGAGATTTAGATCTGGTATATGGTAGGGTTATAATAGTTATTTGTTGAATGAGTAAATGAAATGCAAAGCAGCATAGTCACTGAAGAGGCTTCCACAAAGAACACAAAACAAGAAAGACAGTGAGGAAGGTGTCCACTCTCTCCCCCCCACTAGCAAGTCAAACCCCCTCCACCCATTCCGTTATTTTTCTACATCCACTTCACAGCCCAATTATATCAAGTTGTTTATACTCATCATCATTACTTCACCACCTTCCATTCATTTTATACCATATTTTTTAGTCTGAGGCCGTCTTCCCCAAAGCCTCAGACTGACACGAGATGACCACAGTGAAACCAAAATGGCGTAAGGGCAGCTGCGTGTATGTGGGGGAGGAGGGACAGTGGGAGAAGAGGGCCTGAGATACAGCAAACATAACCGCAGTTTCTCTCACTCTTCCCAAGGTGACTCAAAGGATAACCAGCTGAGGCCCATGGCAGAAGATCTGAGCTTCTCTAGTTGGAGATGAAAGAGATGGGAATACCAGACCATCTCATCCGTCTCTTGAGAAATCTGTATGCAGGTCAGGAAGCAACAGTTAGAACTGGACATGGAACAACAGACTGGTTCCAAATAGGAAAAGGAGTACGTCAAGGCTGTATATTGTCACCCTGCTTATTTAACTTATATGCAGAGTACATCATGAGCAACGCTGGACTGGAAGAAACACAAGCTGGAATCAAGATTGCTGGGAGAAATATCAATAACCTCAGATATGCAGATGACACCACCTTTATGGCAGAAAGTGAAGAGGAACTAAAAAGCCTCTTGATGAAAGTGAAAGAGGAGAGTGAAAAAGTTGGCTTAAAGCTCAACATTCAGGAAACTAAGATCATGGCATCCTGTCCCATCACTTCATGGCAAATAGATGGAAAAACAGTGGCTGAATTTATTTGGTGGGGCTCCAAAATCACTGCAGATATTAATTGCAGCCATGAAATTAAGACGCTTATTCCTTGGAAGGAAAGTTATGACCAACCTAGATAGCATATTAAAAAGCAGAGACATTACTTTGCCAACAAAGGTCCATCTAGTCAAGGCTATGGTTTTTCTAGTGTTCATGTGTGGATGTGAGAGTTGGACTACAAAGAAAGCTAAGGGCTGAAGAACTGATGCTTTTGAACTATGGTGTTGGAGAAGACTCTTGAGAGTTCCTTGGACTGCAAGGAGATCCAATCAGTCCTAAAGGAGATCAGTCCTGGGTGTTCTTTGGAAGGAATGATGTTGAAGCTGAAACTTCAATATTTTGGTCACCTGATGTGAAGGGCTGACTCATTTGAAAAGACTCTGATGCTGGGAAAGATTGAGGGCAGGAGGAAAAGGGGATGACAGAGGATGAGATGGTTGGATGGCATCACCAACTCAATGGACATGGGCTTGGGTAAACTCCGGGAGTTGGTGATGGACAGGGAGGCCTGGCGTGCTGCGGTTCATGGATTCACAAAGAGTCGATCACGACTGAGAGACTGAACTGAACTGAACTGAACTGAAGATTGGCAGCACAATCTGAGACCCATGTGAATGGGAAAGCCAGTGGGAAGGGACCACTGTGCACCTTCAGTGTTGAGAACAAACGTCAGTGCAACAGGCATACTGGGACCCAGATCCAGCGGGGGCAGAGGAGGAGATGCACATGACCAGCAACTAAGACCCCTCACTGGAGGCCAGAAAGGGCCAGAGGGCAGCAGCTTCCTCCCCTAATGCTGTGAAGCTTAATCAGGATGCAGTGTTGGTGAGCAAGGGTATTCCTGTCCCCAGATTCAGCAGGGAGAAGAAAAGGAAAAAGAGATACTCTGAAAGCTTGAGTATTTACTCAAAAGACATTGATATAACCTGATGAAACTGAGGGAACCAGAAGGACTATTGTCTTTAAAGAGCCAGATGATCAATCCTGCCACACAAGACAAGTCTCAGGAACCACTCAAGTTCATGTGCAGAGAAATAAAATTAGATGCCTGCATATCTGAGTTGTAACTGTGAATTTTAAACTTATTACATTTGAAAATGGAGAGACTAGAACCCAGAGAAATTCTATAATTAGCACCTTTCCTGCCAGATGGATCTCCAGAGAAGCTGAGCAATTTAAGCTCATGTGGCGGACGATTTCCCCTCCGCAAATGACAAACAGATGTGACACAATTTCCTCATTCTGAATAAGGGAAATTGAGATGCAAAAAATTTTAATGATTAACCTAACTAAATTCTGTGATTCTAAATACCCAATTTATTAGTCACAGAAATAAGATCTAGACTTTTTTCCAGCCAGCACCAGTTTAGGTGGGATAAGAAACAGAGGGTGAAGGCCAAGTGAGCACTTGTCCCATGAAAGTGAAGGTTAGGGAAAGAAGACTGCAAGGCCTTCAGTGAGAGATCAACTGAAATTAAAGTGTTGTGTTTTGTTTTAAAGATTGAATTATGTTCTATTTGGTGGAAATTTTTAGGACTTAAGCCTGGGAGGCAGCATCTCAAGTAACCCTGAGAGAAGTGAAAGTGAGAAGTGTTAGTTGCTGAGTCATGTCCAACTCTTTGCAATGCCATGGACTGTAGCCGGCCAGGCTCCTCTGTCCATGGGATTCTCCAGGCAAGAATACTGGAGTGGGTAGCCACTTCATCCCCTTCTCCAGGGTATCTTCCCAACCCAGGGGTGGAACCGAGGTCTCCCACATTGCAGGCAAATTCTTGACCATTTGAAGTACCAGAGAAACCCTGAGAGAACTGCTCCTGAAATTACTATTTTGAACCTGAGTTTTATGTTGCTTTAATTAAATTAGGAGCTCTCTTGTGCTCTTCCTCTCTGATAATTCTTCTAATCATTCACGAGATGTTTATTGAGGGCTTGCTGCTGCTGCTGCTACTAAGTCGCTTCAGTCGTATCCGACTCTGTGCAACCCCATAGATGGCAGCCCACAAGGCTCCTCCATCCATGGAATTTTCCAGGCAAGAGTACTGGAGTGGGGTGCCATTGCCTTCTCCTTAATGAGGGCTTATTTCTGGTCAATTCAGTTTATTCCAATTAAGAGTTGACAGGAGTTAGTCATGTGTCTGCCACTGTGCTAACTTCTGGGGACAGAGGAGTGAACGGGACTAAAACACTCCCCGCCCCCTGGCCTAAGGCAGTGGGGAGGAGGCTTTAAGAAGGTTACTGTGATTGTGTTAAGTGTTTAAAAACATAAAGTATAAGGTACCATGTGGAGCATGAACTAGAATCTAATCTGGACCAGAGCCTTACTCTAGTAATGGTCTTCATAGGCTTTTATTTACAGAAAATAGATACAAATGCATCTTTCTTTGGGGTTAAAATTAGAATGCCATTTTTTTTTAAATGATGACATTTTAAAAATCAGATAGCATAGAAAACTGAAGTAATTTATAAAACTTATAGATTATTGGGATTTGAACATTCATTGAGCACAACCCTTGTGCAACATTTGAGTTCTCATTCATATTGTTCCCTGAAGCATCATAATTTATATACATAATATTATATATATATATATACACACACACACCATATTTTGTATCTCACTAATCACTCTTTGAAAGAGAGTGAATTCAAAACCACTTTGTCATGTAAACAGCCTAAATTGATTTTGTACATCGTATATTATAGCAGGCATGATATCACTATGTTTTCATGTGTAATGAGTTTTTAGACCTAAAAGCTACAACACTGATTGTGCCAATATTGAGAATGAATTGATGGGAAAAAATGTTTACATTATTTTTAAAACCCTAAAATCTATGTAGTCTGGAACTCTTTTTGTTGTTCAGTTGCTAACTCACTTCTGACTCTTTGGGACCCCATGGACTGCAGCATATTAGGCCCTTCTGTCCTCCACTATCTCCCAGAGTTTGCTCAAATTTCTGTGCGCTGAGTCAGAGATGCTATTTGACCATCTCATCCTCTGTCATCCTCTTCTCCCTTCCCCTTCAATCTTTCACATCAGGGTCTTTCCCACTGAGTCAGCTCTTTACATCAAATGGCCAAAATATTGGAGCTTCAGCTTCAGTATCAGTCCTTCCAATGAAAATTCAGAATTGATTTCCTTTAGGATGGACTGCTTTGATCTCCTTACAAGGGATTCTCGAGAAAGAGTCTTCTCCAGCACCATAATTTGAAAGTAAACATTCTTTGGCACTCAGCCTTCTTTATGGTCCAACTCTCACATTCAGACGTGACTACTGCAAAAATCACAACCTTGACTAGTCAGACCTTTGTTGGAAAGGTGATCTCTCTGCTTATCATTGTCTTGATATGTTATAGCTTTTCTTCCAAGGAGCAAGCGTCTTTTAATTTCATGACTGCAATCACCATCTGCAGTGATTTTGGAGCTCAAGAAAATAAAGTCCGTCACTGTTTCCATTGTTTCCCTATCTATTTGCCCTGAAATGATGGGACTGGATGCCATGATCTTAGTTTTTTGAATGTTGAGCTTTAAGCCAGCTTTTTCACTCTCCTCTTTCACTTTCATCAAGAAGCTCTTCAGTTCCTCTCTGCTTTCTGCCATAAGGATGGTGTCATCTGCATATCTGAGGTTATTGATATTTCTCCTGACAATCTTGATTCCAACTTGTGCTTCATTGAGCCCAGCATTTCGCATGATGCACTCTGCATACAAGTTAAATAAGCAGGGTGACAATATACAGCCTTGACATACTTGTTTCTCAATTTTGAACCAGTCAGTTGTTCCATGTCTGATTCTAACTGTTGCTTCTTGACTTGCATACAGCTTTCTCAGGAGACAGGTAAGGTGGTCTGGTCTTCCCCTTCCTAAGGATTTTCCAAAATTATTTGTGATAGAATTTGGCAACATGATGGCAACTTCAGTTACTGTGAACTACAAAAATTATCTGGAGATAGTAATAATTAAAATTATTAAAGTTCAAATAGTTTTACAATAAATTAGCGCATGTGTGATATTACTGACATCATAAGATTATTCTCACTTGCATTCTGATATGCCCTCATGAGAAAGATAACGAGATGACATTATGACCAGCACATTGATAAGAGTGGGCAAGAGTGGGCCTATGGGAATGTCAGATGTGGGAATAGCAAGTAGAACCTACAGGTTACATGTCAGGGAACCTGCTCTAACTGCCAAATGGCCCTCCCTGTCAGGGCCTCTATCCTCTGACTTTGGGTATTTCCAAGAACAGAAAATATCTCTACCATGAGTCTGTTGAAGAAGGTTGAGCAATAGCACAAAATAAAGAGAAATTGGGAAAGCAGCAGTGGGAAAACAGAAGTAGATTTCATTGAACGAATGTGATAGCTTAAGGATAGGAGGAAAAGAGTGATAACAAAAGCAAAACCGTCATTCACACACATCCCAAATTTTCTGAACCCTTATTCACGTTTGAAAATATACGTATCCCAAGATACGTATCCATCCCCCCTTTTATTGCTTAAGCCATGATAGGTGTTTTAATCCCACCATCAGAAGCATCTGTGCATGACTTTAACTCAGAACTAAATTACAGGAAGAGATGGGACAAGAGGTTGCCATGGATGTGGATCATAGCCATGTCAGCGTTGTTCTGAAGTCCCCAGCTTCAGAGGAAGCTCTGATTCAGCATCTTACGGATCATGGAAGGCATGGCACATTTTTGGAGCTGGCAAGTGGAGTGGCACCTTCATAATTAGAGGTGCTGGTCTTTGCAGGGCTAGCAGATGGTGCTGTCAGTTTCAGAAACTCAATCTGTATCAATCAGTCTCCCCACAGGAAAGAGTCAATACACTCAGAAAAGTTTGGCTGAAGAGAATTTAATGAAATGACTGATGCAGAGTTTCGGGAGAATTTAAAGGAACCAAACAAAATGGTTAAGCAACCTGACAGTAATCGCCATTAAGTGTGAGGGGACAATAAGGGAAAGAGTAAGGTATAGCCAGGGAGGAGGGGGCCCCTGACAGAAGATTCAGCCTTAAAGAAATGCAGCATGGCAGAAAAGAATAAGGAGGAATAAATGCCTAACTTCCCTCTGAACTCTGAACTCTGCTCTTCTGCTTCATGCTCCTATTGGCTGAACCTGACCGGAAGCCAGGGGCGCAAAAAGCCCAGCGAATGCTGTTCATGGAGGTCCATGTTCTGGGGTACTACAGGGCAAAGAATGAGCAGGGAGAAGCCAGGGAGACATCGAGCAGGCAGTAACTGCCATGCAGCCTATTGTCTACTTATTCATCTTGAGCTTTTTTTCTTCCTTAATAAATCTACTTAAATTATTAGCGTGCATTCTGTTGTCTACAACTTAAAAACCAGATCTGCATGTTGTTTGTACTAGAAAGCAAAGACCCTTAGGAAAGGGACATGGATTGTCTTATTTACTTGGGTTTGAAGGTGATTAACGTGAGGGAGGCCTGGCATGCTGCCGTCCATGGGGTCACAAAGAGTCGAACATGACTGAGTGACTGAACTGAACATGAGGAAAGCTTTAAGGTAGGAGTAGCTCAGTTGGTAAAGAATCTGCCTGCAATGCAGGAGAAAGTGAGAGTCACTCAGTTGTGTCTGACTCTGCTACCCCATGGACTCTACAGTCCATGGAATTCTCCAGGCCAGAATACTCAATCCAGGGATCAAACCCAGGTCACCCACATTGCAGGGTGATTCTTTACCACCTGAGCCACAAGCGAAGCCCAAGAATACTGGAGTGGGTAGCCTATCCTTTCTCCAGTGGGTCTTCCCCATCCAGGAATCAAACCAGGGTCTCCTGTGTTGCAGGCGGATTCTTTACCAACTGAGCTATCAGGGAAGCCTGCAGTGCAGGAGACTAGAGTTCAATCCAGTGCAGGAGACTAGAGTTCAACCCCTGGCTGGGAAAGATGCTCTGGAAAAGGAAATGGCAACCCACTCCAGTGTTCCTTCCAGGAGAATCCTACGGACAGAAGAGCCTGGCAGGCTACAGTCCATGGGGTCACAAGAGTCAGACATGACTTTGTGACTAAACCACCACTAGGATGAGAAAAGACCCTAATGCTGGGAAAGATTGAAGGGGAAAAGGAGAGGAGGGCGGCAGAGAATGAGATGGTTAGATGGCATTACCAACTCAATGGACATGAACTTTGGCAAACTCCAGGAGATAGTGAGGGACAGGGAGGTCTGGTGTGCTATAGTCCATGGAGTCACAAAGAGTTGGACATGACTTAGCAACTGAACAACAACAACAAAAAGATGATGTTAACATTAGAGGATGGTACACCACTAATCCTTGTAATGGGGTGCATTGGCAAATATTACCTATAATAGCCTTGTCAACCCCATCACCTTACACCTGTACAATGCTTCCCAGCTAGAAGGGCAGCATGCTCTAGTGGACAGCACTGGTATTTGCAGTAACACCCATATGGATTTGCCACTATTGTGCAATCTGTCATAGATGCTTTGCTTCTCTAAATACTGAATTCCTCCTCTCTGCAGTTAAGATTTCACAGCCCTCTTGATAGAGTTGTTGTTCAAAAATGCTAGTTCTTGCAACAGCACCTAACACTTAGGTACTCAGTAAATGTTAATTCTCTCTAGACTGGATGGATGGCTTTGAAGACATCCCAGTAAATGACCTGAGTGAGCCTGCACTGACTTTTCCTACTACGCATAAAGGCCTGGACATCATGAATATTTTTTCCTTGTGAATTATCACATCTGAGTTTAAATCTGTGATGCATTAGTTAAAATAACTCATCTCACTTTAGAATTCATCTGCAGTTTGAAGTTCAGGGTCAGGATATTGCATTATTATCCACACATAGCTCTGCTCTTAAATTTAATAGCAAAAAAAGAGTGAAAATATAGACCCCCCCCAAAAAAAAAAATGATGCTGTAAGAGAAAAAGTTTTCAAAAGGGTTTAATAATAGACTCCTAGTTTCTTTCTTTGTTTTACCTTCCTGTTACTTAACTACAGCTATATATGCAAGAATTACAGGGAGGCAGACTCCCCAAAATCACATTTAAATTACTTCAGATTTGTTGCTTTCTTCTTTTTGTTCTTGACTCCCTCTCACTGCTTTGTTCAGAGTTGCTGCCTTTCTTTTCTGCTGCAGAACCCCTTGCTTCAGAGGAAGCTCACTCCCCATGGCTACCAACAGCTTCACAGAAGCAATGACTTTCTCCTTCTGCATTCTTCTATTTCTTCAGCCCACGAGGAGACCACACCATGTCATGAAAAGTGATCTTTCCCAGGGGAATTTAGCCTGATTTCATCTTGAAGTCCTAACTGCATTCTGGCCGTTGCATGCTGTACATTTCTGATTCTCATCTTCCTTCTTTCAAGCTGAAGATTTTTTGCATTATTACAAAGATAAAGCAGTTGAAGCAAGAAGGACAGAACTCAGGTGAGAACTGACACTGAGATCTCTGGTGCAGTTCTGGTTTCTTGCTTCACGTATTTCTTTAGGACAAATGCATAGACACAGAATCCTTTCTTCTTAAAATCTCTCTAAACAGTTCTATTAATCACCAATTGGTTTCTTAAAATAATTTGGCATAGCTCAAGGAGAAGAGTAAGAAAGTTCTGACATATGGTGAAGTTCTCCAACAGCAATTGTGAGATTATGATTTAACAGCCACAAATCTGTATGTACATCTATTAAAAGTGGCTAGAGACTTGAGGGGGGAGTGAAAGTGAAAGTCTTAGTCATTCAGGCGTGTCCAACTTTTTGCAACTCTATGGACTGTAACCAGCCAGGCTTCTCCGTCCATGAAATTCTCCAGGCAAGAATACTGGAGTGGGTAACCATTCCCTTCTCCAAGGATCTTCCCAACCCAGGGATTGAACCTAGGTCTCCTGCACTGCAGGCAGATTCTTTACCATCTGAGCCACCTAGGGAAAGTCCCAAACAATGCTAATCACAACCACACCCAAATGGCCGGTCCAGGAATATGCAGAATGTGAGTATACAGGATTGTGAAGGATGATTAAAATAATCTCTGATCTGTGCCTGCAAAAATATAGACTAAGCTTTTTTCTCTAATAGCAATTTAAACTCATATCCCTACCTTTTCTAAGAAAATTGGAGATATCAGGGGAATATTTCATGCAAAGATGGGCATGATAAAGGACAGAAACAGTAAAGATCTAACAGAAGCAGAAAAGATTAAGAAGAGGTGCCAAGAATACACAGAGGGAATTATACAAAAAAAGTCTTAATGACCCGGCTAACCATGATTGTGTGGTCGCTCACCTAGAGTCAGACATCCTGGAGTGTTAAGTAAAGTGAGCCTTAGAAAGCATTACTATGAACAAAGATAGTGGAGGTGATGGAATTTCAGCTGAACTATTTCAAATCCTAAAAGATGGTGTTGTTAAAGTGCTGCACTCAATATATCAGAAAATTTGGAAAACTCAGCAGTGGCCACAGGATTGGAAAAGGTTAGTTTTCATTCAAATGCCAAAAAAGGCAATGCCAAAGAATGTTCCAACTACCATACAGTTACAGTCATTTCACAATCTAGCAAGGTTATGCTCAAAATCTTTCAAGCTAGGTTTCAGCAGTACAAGAATAAAGAACTTTCAGATGTACAAGCTGGGTTTTTAAAAAGCAGAAGAACCAGAATCAAATTGCCAACATTTGTTGGATCATGGAGAAAGCAAAGGAATTCCAAAAACACATCTACTTCTGCTTCATTGACTATGCTAAAGCCTTTGACTGCATAGATCACATTAGATCACATAGATAACATGGAAAATTCTTAAAAAGATGGGAATAACAGACCACCTTACCTATTTCCTGAGAAACCTGTATGTGAGACAGGAAACAACAGTTAGAACCAGATGTGGGACAACTGACTGACTCAACACTGGGACAGGAGTACGACAAGGCTATATATTGTCACCCTTCTTGCTCAACTTGCTATGCAAAGTACATCATGGGAAACCCCCTGCTGGATGAATCACAAGCTGGAACCAAGATTGCCAGGAGAAATATCAATATCCTCAGATATGCAGATGATACCACTCTAACGGCAGGAATGTGAAGAGGAATTAAAGATCCTCTTGAGGGCAAAAGAGGAGAGTGAAAAAGCTGGCTTGAAACTCAATATTCAAAAAACTAACATCACGGCATCTGGTCCCATCACTTCATGTCAAATGGAGAAAAACTGGAAACAGTGACAAATTTTATTTTCTTGGGCTCCAAAATCACTGTGAACTGTGACTGTAGCCATGAAACTATAAGATGCTTGCTTCTTGGAAGAAAAGCTATGAAAAACCAAGAAAGTGTATTAAAATGCAGAGACATCACTTTGCTGAGAAAGGTCCATATAGTCAAAGCTATGGTTTTTTCAGTAGTCATGTACAGATGTGAGAGCTGTATCATAAAGGCTGAGCACCAAAGAAAAGATGCTTTTGAATTGTGGTGCTGGAGAAGACACTTGAGAGTCCCTTGGACTGCAAGGAGGTCAAACCAGTCAATCCTAAAGGAAATCAATCCTGAATACTCATTGGAAGGGCAGATACTGAAACTGAAGCTCCAATACTTTGGCCACCTAATGCAAAGAGCTGACTCACTAGAAAAGACCCTGATGTTGGAGAAGATTGAAGGCAGGAGGAGGTGAAGGAGAAGGCATCTCTGACTAATGAACATGAATTTGAGCAAACTCCAGGAGACAGTGGGGAACAGAAGAGCCCGATATGCTGCAGTCCATGGGGTCCCAAAGAGTCAGACACCACTTAGCAGCTGAACAACAACAAAACTTTTCCTCTAAGCTGACCTAGGAAGAAAGCCATGTCAGAAAGTCAATTCCAGGACTTTCAAGAAACTGGGTGGGCTTCTTTATTTTCATTTTCTCTCTAGAATATTTAAGGACATCTAATCAAGCTACAGAATGTAAAAGAAATTAATTCTGCAATCTGTCCTGACTGCTAAAAAGAAAGAGACAGAAGGAAATTTCAACTATAATGAAAGGTTCAATTATTTCAATTACATCTCTTTTCAAAATGAACATCTTTTTCCATCAGACATCTGCATGTTAGTGCTAATTTGCTCCCCAAAATAGCATCAATTATAATACTTTAACCAAAATAAGATAAATACATTCACAAATTACTTAATAGTATTTATAAAATGTAAGAATTATAAACATATCTGATTGGTAAAGTTTTGTCTTTATAGTTAACTCAATTATTATCAAGGACAGCATGTAATTACACATATATATTCTCTACTTACAGTGTGTGTCTCTGTGTGTAAATGTGTATTATTCACATATGTAAATAAATTGCCCTCTCCTCACAGTCTCCTGCATTGCAGGTAGATTTTTTACCAACTGAGCTATCAGGGAAGCCCCTTCACTTCACTTCACAGTCATAAATACCCAAAGAAAACTTCTTATTTATTAACGTGTCTTTGCCTTCTCAATTTCCATGAATATCTACAAGCATTGAAGATCCAAAAAAGGAATTAACTGACATTTTCTTTTATGGGGATCCATCTAGTTTGTACCTTAGCAATTGTAAATTCCAGCAAAGAGAACAGTAATTCTTTCTATGGACCTTACATTTGGAGATAAAGATCAAATTTGCTTCTCCAATCACGACGTGTCATTACACAGTAAGCCTGTCTTATTGTCCCCAGGCAGCGTGGGGACAACCAGTTTTCAATGACAGACAGGAATGTACTCATGAAAGCAGTCTTCAGGATATCTTACGGGATGAGTAGATTAGAACTTGGCACTGATATGTGGAAGCTGGCTCCTACTGGAGCGCCAACTGGTAAATATTTGGAACTTAGGAATTAATATTTAATTTGCAACAACAATAGTATTTTTAATTAAAATGAAAATGAGTCATAATATTTTACTTCCACCATACAAAGGTTCATTAAACCTATCAAAGCAGTAATCATTATTATTACTGTTGAGTACCTGTTATACATTGTCAGTTACTTTTTTTTAACACATTGATACTCCACTTTATGAGTTAGAAATTATTATTACCATTTTACAGCAGCAAAACTGAGAGGCCTAAGGAGTTTAACTTACCTAGTTTAACAACAGGCAAAAGTCCAAGCTTGGATTAGAACTTTCTCTCTGACTCCAAACTTCCTCCATTTAACCACTAACATTTTATTGCTTCTTGTGCATACATTGTTCCCATGCATGGACCAATACAACTGTTTCTTTTTACCAGCTTAAAACCATCAGAACTGTGCTCTGAGCTAATCATAGTGATTATTGACATGCTCAGTGTAGTCCCAGGCTGTTTAAATTGACTGCCTTTGAGAGTTTATGCTAAACTGGGTTGTTAGTTTTAATTCATCCACCAACTAAATATTTGTATCAAAATTGCCACAATAGTCAAACCCCTTCATTACATAGTGAATCTATGGTCCAAAATCTTTCCTGCTTCTCACATCTCCTCAACACTCTGCAATGAAATTTCAGTTTAGTACCAATGACCGCATATACTTAAAAAATTACTTTTAGGTTAAGTGTTATCTTTGATCCAAAATAATATAGTAAGTCACAAAGTCGACACTTTCCTATTGGTTTCAATATCTAAAAATTGGGTCCTATGATTGAATGTGGAAAATGAATCTGATCCTACAATCCGTACATCCATTTGGCCCCATCTTATCAGTAAGAGGAACATTTAGAATGAAACGAAATGTTCTTAGAAATAAGGCCAAGACACAGCTGATAGAATTCCACAGCAGCAATTGACAGGAAAATATCATTTACTTTCAGAAATCGGCAAATTGAACGGTGCCTGGTATGTTGAAAATGTCTTATAAATGTTAGAGAAGGCAAAGTTTAAACCTTGGGGAAGTCACTGAAAATTCAACCTTATGATAATCACAGTGTGAGAAGAGAGATGCCCCCCAGGATTTCAGGGATGTTATTAAATCTGTGGGCAGACTTCTATTGGTTCACAAACTATTCATTAGCACTTCACCTAATCCTGAGTTCTCTTGAAATTGAGAGACCTTTATCTTGCCCATTTATTTTCAAGTAATTCCAATAGGAGGATGTTATTAGATGAGTTTTAAAGATGAATAAGGCAGTGTTGAGGGCAATCAGCAACTGCTCTTTAGTTCAGAGTCATTCCTTATACCTTCAAGAATAACGTAATTTAGCTCAACTTCATTTTCAGCAGTGAATAATTAGTTATCTCACATATACAAGAAAAAATTGCATTAAAAACTCAATTACTTTGCTGAGATCACCTCCCTAGATGAAATGGCTCATTACCATAAAAACGTGTACTCCAAACAGAAGTTTCTTTGATATTATGAGAAAATATATTTATTTCATTAATAAAGAAGTGAATTTGAAACCTTATGATGTCTACTTTGATTACTCCACATTTCTCCTGATCCCAATATGTTTCCAGGGTTCACTGATTTCCCACAAGAAATTATACATGCAGTTTGCTGAGGAACAGTGCTTTTTTTTTTTTTTTTTTGCGTTAGAACAAGTTAATAGCTATACTAGAGTGCTCCTAAAGTCCTTTCCAGGGCTAAATTTCAATGACCTCATGTTTATATTCCATGTATTTTCATAATTATACTGAATAAGCACACAAAAGAAGCTCTGTACATCAAGTATATATATTTATGTTATACTTCCTCTAAAATTTCCCTGATCTCATGTGATAACAATATTCTACTTTGTCCTTTTTCCAACCAATTTTACAATGAGTTTTATGTTAATATCACCTGCTCCTAAATAATTATTCTCATAAACAATGGTCTCATCTTCCTGCTCAGCAAATGCACTGCTGAATCTGTGAAATCGCAACTATTACTATGACAACAGAGGTGGCCAACAAGGAGAAGAGGCAAAGCTTTTGTGTAGCATCAAGTAGAAACAGCATGCAATTTCTTAAAGTTGTTATTCAAATTAGATTTTGTGATCCGTTTCCAAAAAAAGAGAAGAAAACGTGCAACTTTCCCAATTTTATTCTCTCTTATAGGTTAATAGCTCTAGGACAATTTCTCTGCACAAGATAAAATAATTCCAATCAAATTCAATTTTTGTAAACTTATTTGGCCTAAATGGCATGGACTAACAGTATGTATAAAATAGAATTGATGCAACACTGATATTGGTGTTTAATAAAAACAGACCAACCCAAATTATCCTCTGGTAACCCGATCGTAGTTTCACCCAGATTGTTAAAACTTCTGGGATGATAAGAAGAAAGGAAGAAGGCAATGGCATCCCACTCCAACACTCTTGCTTGGAANCCATCCCCCTCCAGACACAAAGCTCCTTGGTCATGGAAAAGCAGGTAAATTCTGAACACAGCCTGCAGTTTGTCACTCTAACTGGTCTCCGGATGCCCAGAAACTGCTGTCTGCTCAATTAAGCTCCTGCTGGTCGCTAGACTGGGCTCTGAGGATACAAAGGTGAGCAAGATAAAGCTGTCAATGAGCAATTGAAACTTAACCTCCAGCCCAGAAATCAAGCCCTTGCAGAGCAAGCTGCTCCAGGTGGGCTCAGTGTGTAAGGGGCTGTGAGACTGTGTAAGAGCTCTGAAACAGGGAGATCTAACCTGGGGAAGTCAAAGGAAGCTTCTCTGGGGAAGAGACAAATTGAGATGTAACCAGGGAGGAGCCAGAGGCTAGGGATGGAAAGATTAAACTGTGCCAAGGTCCTAAGGACCCATGTGATGGACTCAGCTCCAGCAAGTCCAAAGAGAGGGTCCATAGGCATCGGCAGGCGTGGCAATTCTATCCTGGGTTTAAGGAAATGGGCCAGGGGAATTCCCTGGTTGTCTAGGGGCTTCCCTGGTGGCTCAGACGTAATGCATCTGCCTGCAACTGCAACATAGGAGACATGGATTCGATCCTCTGCGTGGGGAAGGTCCCCTGGAGAAGGGAATGGCAACCCACTCCAGTATTCTTGCCTCGAGAACCCCAGGGACAGGGCAGCCTGGTGACTGCAGTCCATGGAGTCATAAAGAGTTGCATAGACCAGTGTCTGCCCATATGAGGCACACAGATTATTGCTGATTCCAGCAATGGAGCCTCCAGATTCCTGTTTTCTGGATTCCTTTCCAAAAGCTCCACCTTCTCACTTCCTTATACAGAATGATTTGCATTTGACCTCCTACTCTTTTCCAGAGTTGTCCTTACACACCTCCAAAGATTCATTAATATGTTCTGACAGAGTTTCTCACCCCTTACCCATTACATAGGGAAGAACTATCAGAGACTGGATTTCAGGCTTCTCTACCCTTCAGTCTCTGCACATAGTTCATGTGGGATTAAAATAGCCTGCTTTCTATCCAGCTACTCACAGGTACAGAAAAACTGTGTGGAAATTTTATTTCCTAAATTCACTTAGGTGAAATAATATTAATGAAAATACCTAAACTGAAAATGAAGTAAAAATGAAAGTTCATTTTTTTTAAATTCATTTTTGCTTTAAATTAAGTTTTTAAAATGAAGTCTACTGCCTGGGCTTCCTTGGTGGCTCAGATGGTAAAGAATCTGCACAAAATGAGGGAGACCCGAGTTAGATCCCTGTGTCGGGAAGATCCCCTGGAGAAGGGAATGACAGCTCACTCCAGTATTCTTGCCTGGAGAATTGCATGGACAGAGGAGCCTGCCAGGCTAAAGTCCATGGGGTCGCAAAGAGTTGGACACAACTTTGTGACTAACATTTTCACTTTCAGACTGCCTATTTTATAAAATAGCATAACATAGTGATTAGATTTTGTTGGAGACTCCCTTTTTTCTTCATATTTCTTTCATGCTTTCTTTTTCTTTTTCCTCTGAATATGCATGCTCATTATAGAAAACTATATGTGTGTGTGTGTGTGTTATACACACACATATATGCACAAAAATGAAATCAATCATTTTTTTTACTAAAATTTATTTTTTATGCATTTTCTATCCATAGTTGAAATGGTACTATATACACAAAACTGTCCTGATGCCTCGAGGCTCTTGAACTATAAGGGCTTTTAGTTAACCTACTAACTAAAA
The DNA here is from genome assembly GCA_006408735.1 of Sylvicapra grimmia. Lineage (NCBI taxonomy): Eukaryota > Metazoa > Chordata > Mammalia > Artiodactyla > Bovidae > Sylvicapra > Sylvicapra grimmia. Next base: position 71,261 of record SJYH01002715.1, on the reverse strand, counting down.
TATACTGACACTACATTAAATCAATTGCCCCAAAGCTATGATACAAACAATGTGTGCTGTGGAATGAAGAGAACAAAGAAATCACTGGGATAGTTTTTCAGAAGACCTGTGACTTGGACATGAAGAAGCAGAGAAGGAGATTTGGAGAGAGAAGGTACTCTGAAAATAGGGAGGGCAGGCATCAGGGCAAAGCAAGGGATTCATGATGAAGAGAAGGGTAGGGTCATGAGGGAAGAATGTTAGAGACAGAGTTTGGGTTGCTTTAGAAGTGGTAGGACAGGCATGCTGACGAGCAGCCAGGTCTAGATATAACAGCAATTTCACTTAAGAGGTAGAAAGAGACAAACTTGGAGAAGATTTTATTTGATCCTCATACAATGCTGATGAATTGCAGTTTTTGCCATGTTTCAAGACATGATGCTTTCTGAACTTATTTTAGAAAAGATTAGCATAATCAGACTAAGTATCTTTCAGGTAATGTGACTGTTCATCTATTTTTGCAAATATAACTCTTGACTGCCAAAAACACCCTGCAATCCTATAATTAGTAATTAGATATAATGCAATAACTTTTAGATACATCATGTAAAACCGTGACTAGCATATGTAAAGTTCTTCTTTTGTATCATAATTTAACTTTAGGGGAGAGATTATTAGTTGTTGCTATAATTATTCTCATTCTTCCTAAAATTTTATCCAAAAGTGTTTGTTTTCTAATTATAATCTAGCAAAAAGCAAGTGCTAGGAAAGATTAAGTTTACTCTTGTTTTGTATTTGCACTAGAAGACCTCAACCCCGTGATCTTTTTTGTTGTTGTTGTTGTTGTAATTTATACAAAAACCCTGTTTCAGCAATAAAGAGAAGAATAGAAAGAGTGGGAGAAGGTGCTGCCTTCTAGAGAGAGAGTGTGTGTGTGTTAATTTTCAGTGTTCAAGGACCTCTTATTTCATCAGTAACCTATTTATTTTCCTGTCAAAGATATAAGGTTAAAAGAAAAAATTTTCACTTAAATTTTTCATATAATTAGACTTCTTCCAGTATTTTTAAATTATCTCAGGAAGGACTTACTATATTCTTATTCCACTTATTATTAACCAGCCCTTCAGTTTCAGACAGTATTGTGCTACAAATTATGTGTTAGGATAAACTCCAGGGAGTTGGCACATAAGCAAAAGCACATTACAAATTATCATTCATTCCTTGTTCCAAACTGTAAATGCAATACAGATCTTAACCAACAATATCTTTTTTCCATGCATGTAAGTTTTTTTTCCCAATAGTAAAGCTTAGTTTATTCAAAATCACAAATGATGCTAAAAGAAGCCCCCATTGCCCTTTGGGATCTGACATTCTGAACAGCAAGTCCAAATGGCTTTTCCTCTGTTGTCCAGATGCTGATATTTCAGTACAAGTGTGTGAACCATAGTCAGTAGCAGCTGAAATAGCATCACGCTTGCAACAAAATAATTGTTCCCTTTGGTTATCTAACTAGCTACCACCCCGCTTTGTTTCACCAATAATGATGATCCTGCATTGTATTTTTTAATTAATTTTTATTGGAGCATAGTTGCTTTACAGTGCTGTGTTAGTTTTTGCTGTACAGAAAAGTGAATCAGATATACATATACATATATCTCCTTTTTTTTTTTTTTTTTTGGATTTCCATCCCATTTAGGTCATAACACAGCATTGAGCAGAGTTCCCTGTGCTATACAGTAGGTTCTCATTAGCTGGTTTATTTTATATATAGTAATGTATATATGTCAATTCCAGTCTCCCAATTCATCCCATCAACCCCCTTCCCTAGTTGGTATCCATATGCTTGTTCTCTACATCTGTGCCTCTATTTCTGCTTTGCAAGTATAATCACCTATACCATTTTTCTAGATTCTGCATATATGTGTTAACATACAGTATGTTTTCTATCTGACTTACATCACTCAGTCTCTAGGTCCAGCACTAGCTCCACAAATGATCCAATTTTGTTCCTTTTATGGCTGAGTAATATTTCATTGTATATGTACCATGACTTCTTATCCATTCTTCTGTTGATGGACATCTGGGTCATTTCCCTATTTAGAGTCAAGTAAATGAAACAAGCTTAGGTGGGGGGTATTCATTGTAAGTAGGTGACCGGATACTAGCTTTCTTCATTCATTAGTTTTCACAACAGAATAGAACTTCATTACGGCCTGAGAGTTTTGACTTAGAGGGGCCTCAGTGAATAGAATCTCTGTTTTAAATTTCACTGCCTCCAATATGAACAGGTACAGACACCTTGGAAACGTAAAGCTTATCCATCATGTTAACTCCGCTTGGTTGGAAAGTCTCCAAACAATTAATGTATCATCTGGAAGGAATTTAACAAATAATCTTGTGAGCAACCACTGTGCTCTGCTGTGCTAAGTTGTGTCAGGCTCTTTTGTGACCCCATGGACTGTGGCCCACTAGGCTCCTCTATCCACACAATTTTCCAGGAAAGAATACTATGATACATAAGCAGTTTCAAGGTATTCTGTCTGTGACTCAATTTAATTTTCAACTTTAATTCTCCTGATTTCTTCTGCAAGTTAACTTTCCAGATTCTCTGAGCAGGGCTGCCATAAATAGGCATGTGTTATTTTTACCAATGTATTTAAACTCCAAGGGGAATCTAGTCACTTGGTAAAGTTAATCTTTTTAATTGTTTCTATTCTAATGGATAAAGTGGTATCTCTTTGGGAATTTTAATTTGCACTTCCCTAATGACTAATGATGTTGAGCATCTTTTTGTGTGGTTATTTGCAAACTGTTTATCTTCTTTGTGAAGTATCTTTTCAAATCCATTTCTTTTTTAATTAATTTTTATGTTGTTTTCTTATTGCTAAGAACTGAGTGTTCATTATGTGTTCTGGGTACAAGTCCTTTATCAGATATAACATTTGCCAGTATTTTCTCCCAGCATGTAGTTTGTCATGGCATTATATTACAATTTCTTTTGAAGAGAAAAAGCTTCTCATTTTGATGAAGTCCAGCTTATCAATTGGTCATTTTATAGATCATGCTTTCTTCAGTGCATGTACATCATTGTTATAAAGTACATTTTATTTTCAAAGTGTGCTATTAAAATGTATAGTTTACTTGCTGTTCTTGTTCTTTTTACTCTATGAATCCTTTATAAGAATTGTACATAAGAGCTTTTTATCATATGTACATAGATCATTTCTCAGGCAAATTAAAGCTTCAATACTAGCTATTTCATCAAAATCTTACCCCAAATCAGCAGATAATGAGCATCTCAACCGAGAAAAGTATACAAACACTTCTTCATAGCTTTAGTTGTTACCTTAATTAATTATCAATGATTCTTAATTATAGTATTAACGCATTCTTAAAGTAATTCAGTTTCAAAGAGAAACTACTACTGTGTACTTCACTACATGATTGCTAATTATCCAGCTCTTTGCAAAAAGTTTAAGGTGTTATAGATTAGTAAATGTATTGTGAACTCCTTATATGTCCCAGGTTTCCATGGACCAATAAAATTAGTATGCCATTTTTGTGCATCCATAATACTAATGCAGAAATTTTTTACAGGAGGCTGAAAGACAATATTACAAACAAAGTGCTAATACCATCAATAAAGTTTAATCTTCTTTTTTTTATTCATATGGATTGATGATAATGTTACTTTTGTTCCCAGTGTCTCTTCAATATAGTGCAGAGAAAAGATAGGGATTTTAGTTTGCTTGCATTCTGCTTTGTTTGTCTAGCTTGTTGGTTTCCACTTTACATCACATGGAATGAAGTGGAAGCCAGTCTGCAGTCCCACTACCTTTGCCTGAAGACAGATACTGTGTGGTGATTATTAAGCAGTAAAATTGGCTCTAGGAAAAAGTTTATCTTTCCCTTAACTATAGCTTTCTGAAGTCAAATTACAGCTGGTACTAAGCAACACAATATATACTGGAACAGACTTTTCCAGCCTTAAGAGGCTATTGTTCAAGGTACCTTAATCATAGGCTGTCCACGAGCTTCTGATTGACTGGTTCACAACTCTGACTCCAATGCTCATCATACTGCCTAAAGCTCAGTAGGGAACAAGAGAAGACAGGGAAATTAGCACAGAACTTTCAACAGATCTCAAGAGCTGAGAGAACTGAATTACATCGTAGAGGAGATCTCTAAGCCATAAAATAGAAAAGCTTTGAAAATTGTGCACAAAAATGCAGCACAACTATGATCTATTGATGTGTTATGCTCTGTCCCACCTGAACTGACACAACAGACAGATATAGTCGGCAAAAATCCCAAAGGTCCACTCAATACTTCATGTTGAAAGAATTGTACCATCACTGTTGGATTAAAGACTAAGACCAAAACCCAAATGGGTCAGAGTCTGACCTTTGTGCAACCCCAGCTGTCCCTTAAACCTTGCCTTCTCTCCGTGATATCTCCTCTCATGCTCTTGGCTGTGTTTTTCTTCCATCACATTTCTGAGAGCGGAGTCTCTAGTTTTTGACATATTTACAAAATCTTTACAGAAAGTATTAAAACTTTAAAAAAGAAAAAAGACAGGAGCCACAAACAGTGATGAAATGTACAAAACAAATGGACAAACTAAAGGTTCTGGAAAATATTTTACTTCAGAATGAAAAATGAACAGTTTTCACTCTGTTCATTGCAAGATACCCAGAATACAATGCTGGTCATTTGAGGAAATGTACACCCCTCAATTTCTCCATCACTCTTTTTTCTTTTAGGAAAATACTGTTTACCAAAAAGAAACTTCAACAGTAGAGGAAAAATGATTTTCCGGGAGCCTGGTGGGCTGCTGTCTATGGGGCCACACAGAGCCAGACACAACTGACACGACTTAGCAGCAGCAACAGCAAGATTCCCAAAGGAATCAAGGTTGTCTTCTCCCTCACCACCACCTTAATATAATCACTTGCTTATCAGAACACAAAAATTTGCACCCTAAGGGTACATTAACTTAACAATGAGAGTCACTGTCAAAAAAAGAAAGGAAAGAAAAAAAACTTCAGTGTGGTAAATATAACATGGATTTCTGCAAGTATTAAGTGTCTAAAATAGGCAGCTAAAACTGGATTTAATATTATTTTATAAATAAATTATTCCCTTGTCCCTAAACATAAATCTACACATTCACAATAGTCCTAGAAAAGAAATACTATGATTAGACATAATATATTATGACAAACTAGTTTCAAAATCCCAAAATTCAATGTCTTGATAAAAATTCTGATCAGAAAAAAATGTGACTCAAATTTAAAACCTTGTCAAAACAACATCACATTTAAAATCTTCCATGGTTTACACAAATAATAAGAATTTTCAATTTTCCCATTGTGACTTAAAATACAAATAGTTCAGTTCAGTTGCTCTGTTGTGTTTCACTCTTTGCGACTCTGTGGACTGCAGCATGCCAAGCCTTCCTGTCCATCACCAACTCCCAGGGCTTGCTCAAACTCATGTCCATCGAGTTGGTGATGCCATCCAACCATCTCATCCTCTGTTNAGGGTGACAATATACAGCCTTGACGTACTCTTTTTCCTATTTGGAACCAGTCTGTTGTTCCATGTCCAGTTCTAATTGTTGCTTCCTGGCCTGCAATGATTTTGGAGCCCCCCAAAAATAAAGTCTCTCACTGTTTCCATTGTTTCCCCATCTATTTGCCATGAAGTGATGGGACCGGATGCCATGATCTTAGTTCTCTGAATGTTGGGCTTTAAGCCAATTTTTTCACTCTCCTCTTTTACTTTCATCAAGAGGCTCCTTAGTTCTTCTTCACTTTCTGCCATAAAGGTGGTGGTGTCATCTGCATATCTGAAATTATTGTTATTTCTCCTGGAAATCTTGATTCTAGTTTGAGCTTCATCCAGCCCAGCATTTCTCATGATATACTCTGCATGTAAGTTAAATAAGCATGGTGACAATATACAGCCTTGACGTATTCCTTTCCCAATTTGGAACTAGTCTGTTGTTCCATATCCAGTTCTAACTGTTGCTTCTTGACCTGCATACAGATTTGTCAAGAGGAAGGTAAGGTGGTCTGCTATTCCCATCTCTTTCAGAATTTTCCACAGTTTGTTGTGATCCACACAGTCAAAGGCTTTGGCATAGTCAATAAAGCAGAAGTAAATATTTTTCTGGAATTCTTGCTATATTGATGATCCAGTGGATATTGGCAATTTGATCTCTGGTTCCTCTGCCTTTTCTAAATCCAGCTTTAACATCTGGAAGTTCATAGTTCACATATTGTTGAAGTCCAGATTGGAGAATTTTGAGCATTACTTTGCTAGCATGTGAGGTGAATGTAATTGTGTGGTAGTTTGAACATTCTTTGGCATTGCCTTTCTTAGGGATTGGAATGAAAAGTGACCTTTTCCAGTCCTGTGGTCACTGCTGAGTTTTCCAAATTTGCTGGCATATTGAAAGCACTTTCACAGCATCATCTTTTAGGATTTGAAATAGCTCAACTGGAATTCCATCACCTCCACTAGCTTTGTTAGTAGTGATGCTTCCTAAGGTCCACTTGACTTCACATTCCAGAAGGTCTGGCTCTAGGTGAGTGATCACACCATTGTGGTTATCTGGGTCGTGAAGATTTTTATTGTATAGTTCTTCTGTGTATTCTTGCCACCTCTTCTTAATATTTTCTGCTTCTGTTAGGTCCATACCATTTCTGTCCTTTATTGTGCCCATCTTTGCATGAAATATTCCCTTGTTATCTCTAATTTTCTTGAAGAGATCTCTAGTTTTTCCCATTCTATTGCTATAGAAAGCTGTTAATTTCAATGATGACATCAATTTTGGTCTTTAGCATTATTTTCTTCATAAAAAAGTTGTGCTGTAATGTGCTCATTTCTGATCTGATTGGTTTTCAGTATTTTATAAATGTATAAAAAAATTTCTTAAAAGCCAACATGCTTAACTATTGTGAGAGAGAATAACTATAAACAGCTTTATTTAAGTCATATTTTTAAAGATTAATAGGTCCATATTTCATTGCTTATTAAGGCTAAGTATTTCTTTTTTATTTGTTTTTTAATTGAAGGAAAACTGCTTTGCAATGTTGTGTTTGTTTCTGCCGTACAGCAATGCAAATTTGCCATGATTATACAGGGAAGTAATATATACATGAGGAGGGCATGGCAACCCACTGCAGTACTCTTGCCTGGAGAATCCCGTGAACAGAGGAGCCTGGCGGCTGCAGTCAATAAGATGCAAAGCTTCGAACATGACGGGAGCAACTTGGCACACATGCATGCGTGATATGTTTATATAATGTATACCTTTCCTGAGAGGTTTCTTGTGAGGATTAAGTGTGCACAGAGGATTATATATAGTAAAGAGTCATAAAACATAGTGTAGGTGATCCCTCTCATTCTACCTTGTCTCAAGGTCTTACATATATATATATATAATGAAATGTTTCTTGTCATCTCATTCTTTACCCCCTCCTTTCATGGAATTATCTTTAACGAAAGCTTTTTAAAACATGGACTTGTTTCAAATCATACTGTAAATTTTGGTTGTGGTCAGACACGACTGAGCAGCTAACAATTTCCCTTTCTTTGAGTGCAAGTGAAATGTATAATTCTGTTATTCATCCCATGTTGAATTTGAAATTCAGTTAGGAATATTTAATGGAATGTAAGTGACATTTCTGAAAAATGCTTTCTCTAGAGGTGAAAATTCTTTGCTTAGCATCAGTGTATGTGACTGTTTAATTGTGGCCATTTCTGAGATGAGATTCTTTCATATATATATATACATATATACACTTATGAGAGCAAAATTTCTTGAACCCAACTCTCCCAGTCAAGCTCAGCTCCATCACTGACTCATCAAGTGGCCTCCAGTAAATCACTGAATCTCTCTGAGCCTGTTTCCTCACATGTAAAATGAACACAATAATTGTACCTTCCTCAATATAGGGTTCTTGTGAGGATTAAGTGTGCACACAGGGTGGTACATACTAAACAGACATTAAACACAGTGTGATGGTCCATGCCACCTTATCTCCACATGAGCTCCATGCCTGAGAGAGGAACTGGCCCTCTCTGCCTAGCAAAGTTCAGTCTGAAACAGATTGAATGGCATGTGCAAATGACTATGTGTGGAAATGTAGCTCTGTTTTATTTTAGCTAAAAATCTATTCAAATAAGTCTTTCTCGGGTATGTTTGTAAATCAATAAGTTCAAATTGTCTCTCAGGTCTGTTTCTCCCCACCTCTCATACATAATTCGGTGACTGCCTCTCCATGTTGGAGGTAGAACAGTCTCTTAACTCTTATGGATTCCTCCTCTGATAAAATTTTTCAAATGCTACCCATCTTTTACAGTCCATCCTGAGTAGAACTTCTGTCAAAAATCTTTTCTGACTATAACAGGCAACTTGGCACCTTGCCTTTCCTCAATTTCTAAGTGTTTTATATAGTCTGAATGTCACTTGATTCTACTGTCTCAGATTGCTGCATATCTTAAAATTGAAAACAATTTAAACAAAAACTAAAATCACTTGGAAATTATTGGAAATTATACCTTTATGTTAATTAAACCCTAGGGAAAACATTCAGAAATATATTTCTGATTTCCTCAAATCCCATAGGTGTAAGTGGTGTAAAATTACTTCTTATTTAGTGAATGCATTCTATGTTCCATGCTGTAGGCTATGTGCTTTTCCTGTCTTGTTTAATTTAAACCTAATGGGTCTGGGTAACCAAGAGGTAGGTTAAGATAAATGGGAAAGAGAATTATTGTTTGAGGAGTTAAACATTATGGATNAAACAATTTAAACAAAAACTAAAATCACTTGGAAATTATTGGAAATTATACCTTTATGTTAATTAAACCCTAGGGAAAACATTCAGAAATATATTTCTGATTTCCTCAAATCCCATAGGTGTAAGTAGTGTAAAATTACTTCTTATTTAGTGAATGCATTCTATGTTCCATGCTGTAGGCTATGTGCTTTTCCTGTCTTGTTTAATTTAAACCTAATGGGTCTGGGTAACCAAGAGGTAGGTTAAGATAAATGGGAAAGAGAATTATTGTTTGAGGAGTTAAACATTATGGATTTTGTTCATATTATTAATTGAATTCTCCTAATAACCTTTGATGGGGACACTAAATTATCCACTTTATAGGTGAAAAAACTGAAGGTAAATGGGTTTAAATCACTAATTCAAGGTCATGAATTGAGCAATAGTTAGCAAGCGTCAAGCCCAAAGTTAGAATTCCATGATTTATGACTCTAGCACCTATGGACTAAGCTCTAATTCATTCTCTAACCAACTTGTGACCTTGGGAAAGTGAGTTAAGCCTGCCAGACCTCAGTCCCCTTGCTGGAAAGGAATTACTATAAAACCAAAAGCTAACATTTATTGAAAATGTACTTTGTTCATGAGCTGTGGTAAGTGATTTATGGGAATTATTTCATTTTGTCCTCAGAACAAATTCACAAGGCACTTATTATGATCCCTGTTTTAGAAATAAGGAAAGACAAGCCCAGAGAGTGTTGAAACACTCAGACTGCAGAACTCACGTGGTTGGCCTCGACTTCATGTCCCACTTTCCTCTCCACCACGTGCTATGCTGCCTCCAGGGACTGAAAAAAATCTGCCATCAACACTGCACCTGGTGTCAGAAGCACCAGGTGAAAAGAGTGCATGTGAAATGGCTAGCACAAAAAATGTCAGCTCTGCTTACAAAATCACAGGTAATATCAGCTAATGTACTAAGGACAAAACTCAGCTCTAAAATATCCTTGACAAGCTCTAAAGTTTGGCCAAATTAACAAGAGGAAATTTCATAGGATAACAGCCAGGCCCTGTAATTAAATTTAAAAACTCAAATGTACCTGTTCTGAAGAGAGCAGGCCTGATTAGCAGCTGGTACATAAAAGGATTTTAGTAGATTTCAAGCTCCAGGAGACAATACTGTAATATAACAACTTCCCCCGACACAGTCAAAATTATCTTAGGCTACTTTAATGGAAATTCAGTGTCCAAACAAGATGGACCATAATGAGACTCAATTTTCACTGGTTGGATCATGTCCAAAGTACTGAGGTTCAGTCAGTTTTAGAGAAAATGATGATAGAACAGAACCGAGAACTCAGAAATCTGCCTCACTGGACCCTGAAGTTCTGACACTGTACCAGAAAATTCACACTAGTGATCATTAAATATTTGAAAGTTTTATATTCTAGATGGCCCTTTAAAGCAAAATAAAAATCATGCTTGGAAGATACAGGGAAGAATGTTTCAGTTCACTATAAGGGAAACTTTCAGAAGCAACTAAAGTCACATAAAATTGTATGAGGGGCTTCCCAGGTGGCAATACTGGTAAAGAATTTGCCTGCAAGGGCAGGAGACACAAGAGATAAGCGTTAGATCCCTCGAGAGGGACGATCCCCAGAAGTAGGAAATGGCACCCAAAATCACTAGGACAGTAACTACAGCCATGAAATTAAAAGGTGTTTGCTTCTTGGAAGGAAACCTATGACAAACCTAGACAGTGTATTCAGAAGCGGAGACATCACTTTGTCAACAAAGGTTCATATAGTCAAAGCTATGGTTTTTCCAGTAGTCAGATGTACAGATGTGAGAATTGGACCATAAAGAAGGTTGAACACCAAAGAATTGATGCTTTTGAACTGTGGTGTTGGAGAAGACTCTTCAGAGTCCCTTGGACTGCAAGGAGATCGAACCAATCCATCCTAAAGGAGATCAGTCCTGGGTGTTCATTGGAAGGACTGACGCTGAAGCTGAAGCTCCAATTCTTTGGCCACCTTAATGCAAAGAACTGATTCATTGGAAAAGACCTTGATGCTGGGAAAGATTGAGGGTAGGAGGAGAAGGAGGCAACAGATGGTTGGGTAGCATTACCAGCTCAATGGAAATGAATTTGAGCAAACCCCTACAATAGTAGAGGACAGGGGAGCCTAGTATGCTGCAGTCCATGAGGTTGCAGTCAGACACAACTTATGACTAAAGAACCACAACAAAATTGTATGAACTTCTTTAAGAATATGAGTGTTTACTTTCATTGTAGGTGCTCAATCAAAAGGCCAACCATCACTTGTCAGAAGTATTATGCAAGCAATCCAGGCAAGAGTCGAGGGCTCAGAATACATAAACTTACTATATCCCTTCCAGCTTTGTAATTCTATGTGTGAACAGGAGTAGGAAGATTTTAATCTGACAGAAGTTACACACTTCTGCTTGTTTAAATTATTTCAGACAGCACATTAATTGCATAGTGCCATACTCATAAGTGGCTTAATAAATAGTCTCTAAATAAAACTTTTCTACACATCAAAATAATATGTAGTCTAATAAATTTAAGTTTAAAATGTAGTTTAAATACACCCTACAAGTTTAACACTTTATAGGCTATACAGCCTACAAATTAATTTACCATTATGTGTGACAAACCATATATAGGTTTCCTTTTCTTTTCATTCTACTTTTCTCTTTTCGGGGCTGAACTGACAAACTCCCCTCACCACAAGACTCGAAATACCATCTATCACTAACCTAGATCACTCTTCTGAGCTGCATATCTGTATCTCTTACTCTATAGTTCCATTTAGATAGCCAAGAGGTACCTCAAAAAGATTATTGTTGCAAGTGAGCTCTTAAAGGCTAGATCCCACCCACAATCTAGTCTTCCTCCAATTTTCCAAGTCTCAGTAAATGACCCATTCATCCCCAAATTTGCTTATGCCAGAAAGCTTGCAGCCTTCCATGAAAGTTCCTTCTCCTTACATCCCATAACTTGCCTGTAACCAAGTAGCAATTATTCTCAAAAGCATTCCTCTGTCCACTTCTCTCCATGGCTTATGCCCTCATTCCAGCCCATTCCATCCTCATCTCACACCTGAACTACTGCAAACCCTCAGAACTAGTCTTCCCTGCCTTAACTGTTGTATCCTAATTGTATTANCTCAACTATGTTAAACACAAAAAGGCAGACTTACAAATTGAACAAATGCATTTTCTTAGAACATCACTCTTGTAAGTCTAAGTCACACGTTGTTTTAACAGGTCATATTTTATTACACATTTCAAATATCTTGGAAAACAAAACAAGAATCTTTTGGGCTAAAAATGTGAAGACATATCTAGATGTCTTCTCTCCTGAAATACTACTAAAACCCAGAGTAAAAGACATTTTTTTAAGCAAATAAATACATCTAATCTCAGACTTGCAACCTCCAGAAATATGAGAAATAAAATTTGGTTATTTATAAGCCACCTAGTCTATGGTGTTTTGTTATAGCAGCCTAAACTAAGACAAACCCACAAATATATTCGGAAGACTACAACACAGAATTTTGAAAGTTGAAAAGCCTAAAGTCAAGAAAGGTAGAAACCAAGTAAGTAAGAAGGAAAGCTAAGAACAGCCCAGTTTACAGCATAGAGTCTCCAAATTGTTCAGGAACAGGCAGCACCTGCTGTTTCCGGTAAAGGGGCTTAACTATGGAGGCGATTAAGGAAAATTTAGTTTTAAAGGACATTTACATGTTTAAATCTCCTGCCCCCATCCCATGTTTGACAGAAAGTTTATACTTTTGGATAAAGAAAACAGAAGGTTTCTAGACTGATGAATCCTGGAAAGAGTTGGGGGCTTAATTATTACATCTACACAAGGGAAAATAATGAAACAGCAGACCAAGATAAATGCAGAGATTCCCAATACCCTTGCCCCATTGAGCTCTCAGAAGCCTGACAGTCACATCTTTATCCTACAAACAAGTGATTAGAAGGTTCTTTCCTGGAAATCTTACTAGCCCAGGAGGAGTTAGAAGAGAGAGAGAGAGAGAGAGAGAGAGTGTGTGTGTGTGTGTGTGTGTGTGCGCACTCACCTGCACACGTGCTCATTCAGTCATGTCCAACTCTTTGTAAACCTTTGAACCTTTGTAAACCTTTGGCCCTTCAGGCTCCTCTGTCCTTGGGGTTTTCCAAGAAACAATACTGGAATAGGTTGACATTTCCTACTCCAGGAGGTCTTCTCAGTCTAGGGATTGAACCTGCATCTATTGTGTCTCCTGCATTGGCAGGCAGATTCTTTGTTAATGGCACCACTTAGGAAGCCCAATTCTAGGAAGTTTTTCTAAAAAGCAGCCTACACTAAAGCAGTAGTATTCAACTGGGAGCAATTTTCCCACCCCACTCCCCCAGGGAAAAATTTATCAATATCTGGACACATTTTGCTGACACAACAGAAAGGAGCGTTACTAGCATCTAGCAGGTAAAGGTCAAGAATGCTGCTATGTATCAAGATAGTCTCCACCTCTAATGACAAAAAAAGAAAAAAAATCTATCCCCAATTTTTAAATAGAAATTCAAAGTTCACAATTCCTGACAATCTGTCAAAGTTACCAAAATGATTTTTGTCCCCCATTTTTAACTGGGAACCAAGAATTATCAGACCTATGAGCAAGACTTATAACTTTGAAGATAAGAAAACAGGATCAAAATAAAAGAAACTGAGACTATGGAGGGAGAATAAAATTTCAAAAATATATTATTCATCTTGAAAAAATGAGAGAAGATACTGACTCTGTAAAAGTATAAAGAATGCAATAAAGCAGTTTTGGAAGCAACATTCATGAAGGCAAAAATTTAAAAATATCAGTGAAGGATTGCAAGATAAATGTGTACAAATCCCTAGAAAGTCAGCAACAAGAAAAAGAAATGGAAACAAGAAAGAAAATAAGAGGAGAGAATTCGTTCATCAAGTGCAACACCCATATAATATATGCTCAAAGGAGAGAAGAGAGACAGTAGAAGGAAGAAAATCACTTAAGAAATATTACAGGAAATTTCAACAGAAAAAACGACCTTGAATTTCCAGATTGAAAGGTTACACCAAATGTCCAGCTTACCAGTTTTAAACAGCAACCCTAGAAGATAAAAGTTAGTAGAATAATGCCTTTAAATTATAAAAGGAAACTCAATTCTCTACCCAGCCAAAATATTAGGTAGTTTTGATGATATTTTTAAAGGTATTTCAGACATAAAATGTATTTTAAAGTGTACCTTCCCACAGACATATATACCAATGAAATAAAATAGGGAAGCCAGAAATAAAACTTCAGGTACACAGTCAAATAACTTTTGACAAGGATGCCAAGATCATTCAGTGGAGAAAGGACAGTATTTTCAACAAATGGTGTTGGGGAAAGTGTATAAACATATGGGAAAAAATGAATTTGGGCTCATGTCACATAATAAAAAATTTGAAAGTGAAAGTTAAGTCACTCAGTCGTGTCCGACTCTGTGACCCCGTGGACTGTAGCCCACCAGGCTCCTCCATCCATGGGATTCTCCAGGCAGGAATACTGGAGTGGGGTGCCATTTCCTTCTCCAGGGGATCTTCCCGACCCAGCAATCGAACCCAGGTCTCCCGCATTGCAGGCAGATGCTTTAACATCTGAGCCACCAGGGAAGCCTTAAATAAAAAATTTAAGTGGATCAAAATCTAGACATAAAACATAAACCTATAAAACTCTTAGAAGAGAATATGTGGGAAAGTTTTAGGACACTGTAAATGACAATCATTTCTTAGATGTGACAACAAAAGTATAGGGGACAAAAGTAAAACTAGATAAACTTCATTAAATAAAATGTAAACTTCTGTGCTTCAAAGCACTCAATTAACAGAGTGAAAAGGCAACCTAAAATATGAGACATACTTGCAAATCATTTGATCTGTTAAGAGGTCAATATCCAGAATATATAAAGAATTCCTAATAATGCAACAATAGCAAAAGAAACAAGCCAATTTAAAAATGGGCAAAACATATGAATAGACATTTCCCTAAAGAAGATATACAAATGGCCAGCAAGCATATGAAAAATATTCAACATCACTAATCACTACGGAAATCAAAATCAAAATCACAGTGAGATGCCACCTCATATCCATTAGGATGGCTACAACAACAGCAACAAAACTCAGAAAATGCCCATAAAATGGGCATCTTAGAGAAAATGGATTTAGAATTTAGATTTCTAAATTCATAGAAATGTCCCCAGACTGAATCAAGAGAAATACAAAACATGAGCAGGCCAATTACCAGCAATGAAATTTCTCAGTATTTTTTAAAACTTCCAGCAAACTAAATACCAACACCAGATGGCTTACCAAGCAGTTAAAAATGAATTAACACCTATTTTTCTCAAACTATTCCAAAATACTGATGATGAAGGACTGATTTGGAGTCCACCAATGGACTGCATACCTCATCATAATAAAGGCCATATATGACAAACCTCGGCTTCCCCAATGGCTCAGCAGCTAAAGAATCCACCAGCAATGCAATTCAACCTCTGAGTCAGGAAGACCCCCTGGAGGAGGGCATGGCAACCCCCTCCAGTATTCTTGCCTGGAGAATCCCTTGGACTGAGGAGCCTGGTGGGCTACAGCCCAAAGGGTCGCAGAGAGTTGGACACGACTTATTAAGCATGCGTGCACATGGCAAACATGCAGCCAGTATCATACAAAACATTGAAAAGCTGAAAGCATTTTGTCTAAGATCAGGAACAAGACTAGGATGACCACGCTCACCAATTTTATTCAGCATAATATGGCAAGTCTTAACTACAGCATTTAGACAAGAAAAAGAAATAAAAGAAATCCAGATCAGTAGGAAGAAGTAAAACTGTCATTGTTTGCAGATGGCATGATACTATGAAATCCTAAAGACATCATCAAAAAAAACTACTAGAATTTATCAATGAATTCAGTAAGGTTGTAGGATATAAAACTAATATGCAGAAATCTGTTTGCTTATATACTAACAACAAAATATCAGAAATAGAAACCAAGAAAACATTCCCATTTACAACCACATCAAAAAGAATAAAATACCTATGAATGAATCTAACTAAGAAGATACAAGGACTTCCCTGTTGACCTAGTGGTAAAGAATCCACCTTGCAATGCAGGGGACAAGAGTTCGATCCCTGGTTGGAGAACTAAGATTTTGCATGCTGCAGAGCAACCAAGCTCATGCTCCACAACTACCAAGCCCAAGCACTCAGACCCTGTGCTCCACAAGAGAAACCAGCACATCACAGCTAGAGAAAGCCCTTGGGCCACAGTGAAGACCCAATGCAGTCAAAAGAGAGAGAGAGAGAGAGCTATACAATGGGAAAGCCTGACAAAAACTGCTTCAGCTAGGTGATCAAGGCCAATACCAAATATGAAATCATGTTGACAGTATGCACCCAAATGATGAAATGAGCATGGTACTTTACCTCTATGGTTTTCCTCTCCAGAAATTCAGATTTGTGCTTTTGCCCTTATAGCCACACTCTAATCATGAGAAAAATATCAGGCAAATTCTTATTGAGGAAATAAAAAACTAAATGATATTTAGTCCTGAGGTCACATGTCTGTTTTTTACCTTTTCCTTTATGGGTCATATTTTAAAATGCTTAATCTTCTTCTGCAAAATATCTGACCAGTACTGCTCAAAACTGTCAAGGTCATCAAAAAGAAGGAAAGTCTTAAAAGCTATATAAATGAAAGAAGTCTAAGGAGGTACAGTGTCTAAAATGCAATGTGGTATATATACTAAATTGGATCCTGGAATAGAAAAAAGGCATTAGGTTAAAAATTAATTAATCTGAATAAACTATGGACTTTAGTCAACAATAGTAAATAAATATCAGTTCACTAGTTGGAATAAATGCACCATATTAATGTAGTGTAATGTACATACTAATATGTCCCCCCAAAGGGAAAATTGGGTGGGACATATACGGGAACTCTCTGCACTCTCTTTGTAACTTTTCCATAAGTGTGATATTATTCTGATAACCTAAAGTCTAAAAAGTAAAAATGTATTAATAATAAAATAAATAGGAATAGTCAGTGATACTCAGAAGCATGCAAGGTGAATATTGAAATGACTGTTCACATTGAATGACCAGGTAAATGCTAAAAATGGCAAAAAAATAGAGCCTTTTTCTTTTTCTCTAAGGCAATATCAAAGGTAGTTATTTCCTACATTTTAAAGAACTCAACAGAAGACCCAAAGCTTTCATCAGTTGATGATCATTACAATTAAATTACTTTACTGTTCCTCCCCCAAACTCTTCCTTACAATCTAATTAAATTCATTATACTACAATTTCGGCTCATCTTCCTTTTGATTTTTCTAGATGAAGACATGAATGTGGTGTACCATAGTGTGGGTAAATGCTGTACATGTACTTAAAGACAATTATGAAAATAACCTCTAGTCTGGAGGCCAAATAACTTTGATTCTTTCACCTTTTCCCTCATGGGTCATATTTTCTGTCTTTAATCATCTTTGTGATTTTTTTAACCTCTTTTATTAAAGTCTCAACGGTGCAAAAGAACAAACTATTTAGCAGACTTGCAGCATTATAACAGCACTGCTAAATTTCATCCTTCAGATTTGCCCTTTTCTTAAGCCGTACTCAGACTTCAGCAGTTGAAAAAAAAAAAAAAGCCAGAACTTTGCCCTAAAATACAGAAATTATATTGTCACTGAAATAATATCTTTCTCCAAAATAACACTGTGCAAATTGAAACACCACTGTAACTTTTCCAGAACCAAGTGTTCAGCATTCAAAATGCATATTTTGACTATCTTAGCACATGCTCCATAATTAGGTTATTATGGACAATCCTTACTTCAATAAATAATAAAGAACTAACCTCATAAAATAAAGCAATTACTTTCAAAATTCTAGCCTTTTCCTTTCTACAAGTAGACTCACTGACCTCTCTTTTTATAGCTGCTGAGGTTAAACAAGATATGTCTGACAGTGAATTATAATAACACAAGAGTCAGTCCACATANAAAATGCATATTTTGACTATCTTAGCACATACTCCATAATTAGGTTATTATGGACAATCCTTACTTCAATAAATAATAAAGAACTAACCTCATAAAATAAAGCAATTACTTTCAAAATTCTAGCCTTTTCCTTTCTACAAGTAGACTCACTGACCTCTCTTTTTATAGCTGCTGAGGTTAAACAAGATATGTCTGACAGTGAATTATAATAACACAAGAGTCAGTCCACATAAACTGATCTGAAAAAGAATAATTTTATCTTCCTAAAGCTACCTATTATTGGTTTATCTTCACCTCGTGAAGTTAATTTGACTTTTTTACACATAAAACTACCAAAGTCCTACCAGTGCTCAGGAAGGAAGTAGCAGTATACTAATTTCTGGAGTGGCTTCATCTACCCACTCTCTACGTCTTTTACATTTATCATTTTCATAGTTTCTTGTAGCTAATGTGTTCCTTGGTTAAATTCATCACACCTTTGACAAATAGAAAATAGGAAATTCACAAAAATTTGACCTATAAATCAATTCATATGTTTTATTTTAATTGTATTGCATGGGTTAATCCCAGTGTGGAAGCACTAAATCCACAGTTCCAACTGCTCACACTTTCTCATCAGTCTCTCATGATCTCATCAAACATATGATTTTTCATTTACATGGGACTAATCCCATCACTTCACGGGAAATAGATGGGGAACAGTGGAAACAATGTCAGACTTTATTTTGGGGGGCTCCAAAATCACTGCAGAAGGTGACTGCAGCCATGAAATTAAAAGACGCTTACTCCTTAGAAGAAAAGTTATGACCAATCTAGATAGCATATTGAAAAGCAGAGACATTACTTTG
>SJYH01002715.1:4766-14974 GCA_006408735.1 Sylvicapra grimmia | reverse complement strand
GTCACAGACTGCTTATAAACTAGAGATATGATTGACAATTATCATCATTCAGAATGCAGTACTAGTTGATGGCCACATTTTTTAAGGATTAAGTTAGGTAGTGTGCTTTTTGTTATTTGATCACACTGAGCTCTGGGCAGATTTTCTATAATAAAAGAAAATTTGGCTTCAATAGTCTTCATCATAATTAATTAGTTAGTTTAATAACTGATTCATTCATCCAGATTTTGAAAGTCCTTTGTATTACTGTTTTTGCTTTGCATCATTGGAGCTAAGATTAAACATTCGATTTGCCTTGAGTAAAGATTAGTATCTGATACACAAATAGTAAGCACCTAAACAATAGAAGGTGATGGCACCCCACTCCAGTACTCTTGCCTGGAGAATCCCATGGACAGAGGAGCCTGGAAGGCTGCAGTCCATGGGGTCGCTGAGGGTCAGACATGACTGAGCGACTTCACTTTCACTTTCATGCACTGGAGAAGGAAATGGCAACCCACTCCAGTGTTCTTGCCTGGAGAATCCCAGGGACGGGGGAGCCTAGTGGGCTGCTGTCTCTGGGGTTGCACAGAGTCGGACACGACTGAAGCAACTTAGCAGCAGCAGCAAACAATATGTGGTACTTAGAAAATGCTGTTGCTCTTTGTAGAATTTCTACAAATTCTAAGAATATTGTTACAATTATCTCAGCTTGGGGAAAAGGAAAATGAGAGTCTTACCAAATATTCTGACTTTGAATAATTTGCTTTCAGAGTCTAATTTACTAAATATCGTCTCCCTTGATACAGTGAAGCCACTGAGCCAATAGTATCTGGACTTCATTTCTCTGAACCAGTGCAAAGATACATCATCTTTATTTATGGTGATAAATAATCAGTTACTTCTAATAAATCAATCTTAGGGGAGATAAAATGATGAGGAGGAAATCTGCTTATGATGAACAGGAGGAAACACTCTCACAGGACAGAGCCCAGGAGGAAGAATGGCCTTACTGTTTTTTAACACCAAAAACATTTTGTAATGAGGTATAGTTGTGGTAGTTTCAGGTGAACAGCAAAGGGACTCAGCTATACATATACGTGTATCCATTCTCCCCCAGACTCCCCTCCCATCCAGTCTGGCACATAACACTGAGCAGAGTGCCATGTGCTCTACAATAGGTTTTGTTGGTTATCCATTTTAAAAATAGCAGTGTGTACAAAAGCTACCCAAAGTCCTTAACTATACCTTCCCCTGAGCAACCATAAGCTCATTTTCTAAGTCTGTGAATCTCTGTCTCTTTTGTAAGTTAATTTACATCATTTCTTTTTAAATTCCACATAGAGAAGATGGCATATGGTATTTTTCCTGGCCTCCCCGGTGGCTCAGACGGTAAAGCATCTGCCCGCAATGTGGGAGACCTGGGTTTGATCCCTGGGTTAGGAAGATCCCCTGGAGAAGGAATTGGCAACCCACTCTAGTATCTTGCCTGGAAAATCCCATGGACGGATGAGCCTGGTAGGCTCTAGTCCACGGGGTCGCAAAGAGATAAAACTGAGTGACTTCACTTTTCTGTCTTACTTATTTCACTTGGTACAACACCCTCTTGGTCTATGCATTTGCAGCAAATGGCATTATTTGATTCTTTTTAATGATTGAGTAACAAGAATGGCCTTACTTGATTGATGTGTCCTTCCTATTCAGACAATGGCCTGAGACCTGAGCCAGTTCTAGAAGCAACCCATGGCCAGGACCCTGGACAGAGACACTTCACTCCAGGCATGCTTCGAGAGGGGCTACCTCCACCCTCACTGAAAGCATCTCACCGAAAACATGTGCTCACCTGCTAGGTCATTTCTGAATCTACAACTGCAGCCTCCCAGGCTCCTCTGTCCATGGGACGTCCCAGGCAAGAACACTGGAGTGGGTTGCTGTTTCCTTCTCCAGGAGATTTTCCTGACCCAGGGATCAAACTTATGTCTTCTACATTGGCAGGCTCTACATAAGCCACCAGAGGAGCCCATGGGTGTGTCTTGTCTTGAGGCAGGAGAGAAAGAAGAGAGAAACATGTTGGTTGATACCACTTATTTCTTTCCCCTTTCTACCCTGTAATTTGGTTCTTAATCCACCTTTATATCCATCCATGGGATTTTCCAAGCAAGAATACTGGAGTGGGTTGCCATTTCCTTCTCCAGGGGATCTTCCCGACCCAGGGATCGAACCCAGGTCTCCCTCATTGTAGCCAGATGCTTTACCATCTGAGCCACCAGGGAAGTCCTTATATATATATATGTATAAATCCAAAAGCTCATTTCACATCCACCTGTAGGTGGATTTTGGAGAATAGTAAAATAAACCCCTTTCTTCATTAGCTCATTGAAAGACCATCTAGAACTATCATCAAGATAAATGAATATTTTAAATGAGAAATCAAGTCAAATCCAGCATTATCATTATGAAAACAATACAAAGTGGGTGTCCCACTCACAGATTCAGTTAATTATACAGTAAGAATTAAATGACTTAATTCACATAGAGTACTTAGAGAAATAAATGCATAATAAGTGTATGTAGTTAATATCAATAATACTGGTAAACATTTCTGTCACATATTATAGGAGACCCTCAAGCTTATCATCTCATTCAGTCTTCATAGTAATTTTCAGAGATAGCTAGTACTTTCTACATTTTATGGATATAAAAAGCTTAGTTATCAGGTTAAGTAACATAAATTCCATCATGTCACTCCCCACCACACACATTAAATTGCTTCATCTTTCATCTTTAGGATAAAGTTCAGTCTCTTTCCCTAGGGTAACTCCTGATGTGGTCCTACACACAAGCCACATCACTTTCTTTCAATTCACCAACCCCATTCATTTGGATAGGAATGATACACCTCCTTTCTAGGCTAACTCCTGGCCACCTGGCTGACTTTTACTTATTTATCAAGACTATGTTCAAGCCATGTTTTTCTCTCGATGGACCTGGAGATTGTCATACTGAGTGAAGGAAGTCAGGCAGAGAAGGAGAAATATCATACGACATCCCTTATATGCAGAATCTAAAAGAAATGATGCAAATGAATTTATATACAAAGCAGAAACACACTCACAGACTTAGAGAATGAACTTATGGTTCCCTGGGGGAAGGGATGGGAGGAAATGATAAATAGAGAGTTTGACAAGTACACACTGCTATGTTTAAAATGGATAATCGGCAAGATCCTACTGTATAGCACAGGGAACTCTGCTCAAGGTTATGTGGCAGCCTGGATGGGAGGGAAATTTGGGAGAGAATGGATCCATGCATGTGTAATGGCTGGGTCCCTGTGCTGTGCACCTGAAATTATCACATTGTTAATCAGCTATATCCCAACGTAAAATAAAAAGTTAAATAAGATAGACTAGGTTTAAACATTGTACTGTGCTTAGTCACTCAGTCATGTCTGACTCTTTGTGACCCCAGGAACTGTAGCCCGCCAAGCTCCTTCGTCCATGGGAATTCTCCAAGCAAAGATACTGGAGAGAACTGCCATGCCCTCCTCCAGGGGAATGTCCCAACCCAGGGATCAAACCCAGGTGTCCCACATTGCAGGTACATTCTTTACCATGTAAGCCACCAGGGAAGCAGGTTTAATGTAAACATTGCTGCTGCTGCTAAGTCACTTCAGTCATGTCCCACTCTGTGCGATCCCATAGACGGCAGCCCACCAGGCTCCCCCGTCCCTGGGATTCTCCAGGCAAGAACACTGGAGTGGGTTGCCATTTCCTTCTCCAATGCATGAAAGTGAAAAGTGAAAGGGAAGTCGCTCAGNTTTTTTTAAAAGAGTGATCTTGTGATCCATGCAGAGCCAACAAGAATGCTGGATCTTTGTTGACTCCATTGGGAAAGATATGAACCTGGCTTTGGACGTGACATTGGGAGGCTATAAGTTTGGGTTTGCTGGGGGTTGCCAGGTAGAGAGAATGCCTGAGTGCCATGCAAATCCAAAGGAAACAGAGCTGAAGGCTAGAAAGAGACTGAAACCTGCAAACTCTGAGCTCTTGCCTAAACACTTGAGCAGACACATCTAAAGTCTATACCTCAAGCTTCAGGTACTTGAAGCAATAATGAGACAAGAATTCACATTCTCTCTCTCCGCCTAAAGACAACCAAAAAATCCTTACTTGGCAAATGCATCAGTCAGGGTCCCAACTGAAAGCAGATGGCACACTCAAATTAGAATCATTTGAAGAGGGTTTATTTTCTATGGTATAGACAGTGTAAAGTGAAAATGAAAGTGTTAATCACTCGGTTGTGTCCAACTCTTTGCGACCCCATGGACTATAACCCGCCAGTCTCCTCTGTCCATGGAATTTTCCGAGCAAGAATACTGGAGTGGGTAGCCATTCCCTTTTCCAGGAATCTTCCTGACCCAGGGATTGAACCTGGGTCTCCTGCATTGCACACAGATTCTTTACCATTTGAGCCACCAGGGAAGCTCAGTGTAAGAGAACCTCAATGGGAAGCATGGTGACCTAGGGCTAGTAATAACTGAGGAGTTGTCATTACATCTAGGCCTGAAGAACAGAGGAGAAAACAGTCACCTGGACCCAGGGGAGGGCCTTTGGTAGAAGAGCAGTGGCTGTCCATCACAGAGTACTGCCAGCTTGTGGAGGGAGCCAGGGGTATAAATACCTCTCTCTCCTCTTGCCTGTCATCCACAGGCTCCTTAATGAATAGGCCTAGCAAGAAGCCAGAAGGCACAAATCCTGTAGGTGTAGCAAAACCGGGCAGACCCAGAGCAGGATGAGAGAGGGATCCAGAGAGGCAGACAGGAGATGGCCCAAAAGCCTTGTCTGGCTGTCTCTCGCGTAAAGTCCCATGAAGAACTTCGGAAGCTCAGAGTTTTAGTACTCTCATAGTTCCCTGTACAGTGCTCACCTCCCCTCCCTGGAGAAGAGCCCCGGGTTGGCATACAGGAGCTAGGAATTCTGAGCATCTGGGAAGAAGATGCTAACCTTGCAGAGAGAAAGAAGCTGTTCAGCCAGTGGACCACNAAATAAATGCATAATAAGTGTATGTAGTTAATATCAATAATACTGGTAAACATTTCTGTCACATATTATAGGAGACCCTCAAGCTTATCATCTCATTCAGTCTTCATAGTAATTTTCAGAGATAGCTAGTACTTTCTACATTTTATGGATATAAAAAGCTTAGTTATCAGGTTAAGTAACATAAATTCCATCATGTCACTCCCCACCACACACATTAAATTGCTTCATCTTTCATCTTTAGGATAAAGTTCAGTCTCTTTCCCTAGGGTAACTCCTGATGTGGTCCTACACACAAGCCACATCACTTTCTTTCAATTCACCAACCCCATTCATTTGGATAGGAATGATACACCTCCTTTCTAGGCTAACTCCTGGCCACCTGGCTGACTTTTACTTATTTATCAAGACTATGTTCAAGCCATGTTTTTCTCTCGATGGACCTGGAGATTGTCATACTGAGTGAAGGAAGTCAGGCAGAGAAGGAGAAATATCATACGACATCCCTTATATGCAGAATCTAAAAGAAATGATGCAAATGAATTTATATACAAAGCAGAAACACACTCACAGACTTAGAGAATGAACTTATGGTTCCCTGGGGGAAGGGATGGGAGGAAATGATAAATAGAGAGTTTGACAAGTACACACTGCTATGTTTAAAATGGATAATCGGCAAGATCCTACTGTATAGCACAGGGAACTCTGCTCAAGGTTATGTGGCAGCCTGGATGGGAGGGAAATTTGGGAGAGAATGGATCCATGCATGTGTAATGGCTGGGTCCCTGTGCTGTGCACCTGAAATTATCACATTGTTAATCAGCTATATCCCAACGTAAAATAAAAAGTTAAATAAGATAGACTAGGTTTAAACATTGTACTGTGCTTAGTCACTCAGTCATGTCTGACTCTTTGTGACCCCAGGAACTGTAGCCCGCCAAGCTCCTTCGTCCATGGGAATTCTCCAAGCAAAGATACTGGAGAGAACTGCCATGCCCTCCTCCAGGGGAATGTCCCAACCCAGGGATCAAACCCAGGTGTCCCACATTGCAGGTACATTCTTTACCATGTAAGCCACCAGGGAAGCAGGTTTAATGTAAACATTGCTGCTGCTGCTAAGTCACTTCAGTCATGTCCCACTCTGTGCGATCCCATAGACGGCAGCCCACCAGGCTCCCCCGTCCCTGGGATTCTCCAGGCAAGAACACTGGAGTGGGTTGCCATTTCCTTCTCCAATGCATGAAAGTGAAAAGTGAAAGGGAAGTCGCTCAGTCGTGTCTGACTCTTTGCAACCACATGGACTGCAGCCTACCAGGCTCCTCTGTCCATGGGATTTTCCAGGCAAGAGTACTGGAATGGGATGCCATTGCCTTCTCCGAATTTAAGCATTATGCCTCCTAAAAGAAGTCAGCCTTGATTTTTCCTTTCCCACTTTCTCTAGATACAGGTTGCTTCCTGCTGTACTCACCTTTTCACAAATTTATCACATGACTTTAAACCTCGTCTGCCCCGTACACCTCCATTTAGATGCTGAAGGAGCTCCCATAACCATTTCTTGCTTCTATATTCCTAGAATTGTGCACACCATCTGACATGGGACAGGTGCTCTATCTATGGAGGTAGAATGAAAGGAAAAAAGGGAACAGGTAAATGAAATGGGCAGAGTGATAAACAGTAAACTAGTACTTAAACCCAAGACTTCTTGAGAATTATTTCATTAACACATTTGTAGAGTATCCCTATTGTCTTCTAAGTTTGCCACTAACACAAGAGAGAGAATTAAGAAGGGCATGATTAACACCCTGAAAGGCAAATATACACACCCTACTGTGCCTCCAGAAAGCCAGTTATTATGAAACTATCAGTATTAGACATCTCATTTGAAATACATTCTTTGTGGGTAGGTGAACTTGCTCAGAGTTCCAAACACACAAGAGGAGGAGGCAAAGGAGCCAAGCTTTGTTTTTCTGTCTTAGACGTTGAGCTGTACACCTAACCGTGATAACCTGAACTTTTCTTCACCTTAGCAAAACCATTAATGCCAAAAAAAAGTTGTAGTTTTCGCAGAATACATAATTAGTCATCATTATTTCCAAGCTCTTTTGATATTGTAGAACTTGACTGTACAGGGAAAGACTTTGAGGTGAGCCTGGATTTAAATTTTTAAGAAGTGCCATTTAGAATCATTATAGAACAAAACAGTGTATAAAGTCACAGAAATTGATTGTGATTTCCAGAAATGGTATTTATGTTGTTGGTCTAATCCAGCAACTGTTTAAATTTTTTGCATTACAAAAAAATATATTTTACATGAGTCATTCACAAATTAAATGTAAAATGTTGGAACCAAAAGCTGTTGAAAAAGAAAAACTGAACATACAAATTTTCCTCTTGCTGAACGTCAGTTTCAAAATTATGATTAATTCTGACAGAAACTCCACTGTGAGATTTGAAGTATGATTGAGTTCGAAGGGATCTTTTATGTCTAGGAGTGAAACATTTGCATATTCATAGGGAACATACCTCCTCAGAGTAATGAGAAAGATGCCAGCAGGCCCATCAGCTGAAAAATGCCTCCGTGCAAGTTGGCATGACAGTGCCTCCCTCCAGGTCTGAAATACTCACCACTGCAGTTTACCTTTCAAGCAGGGGAACAGGCCCTTGGGAAGACGGTTGTCAAATGCACTTGGGTTAATTGAGGAGAGCTCTCTGGTGTTCTCTTATATAAAAGGGAATTAAAAGTCTGGAGAAGTATAACAAAGAAGGGGCTCATACAAAAAGAGAAGAAAAAGTATATTCAATTTTATTAAAGGCTAGCCCTGCAACATAAAATAAATGCCATGTTTCTCCATCTTTTCTTGTAAGTGCCTCTAGAAATGGAGAATAATCTTCCATATGAGCTTATTTTATATGCTTTTTTTCTAGTTATAATAAAGGTTTACTTCTACTCTGTCTACACTATGTCATAAGAATATTGCATTTTTCCATATGTTGCCTTGCAAGTGTTTCAAGATCATGTTAAGGATTTATATTAGTCCAGGAACCATGTCCGATTTTAATTGACATTAAGGGTCTGCAATGTATATAAGACACTGTTAGGAGCAGTGAAAAATATAAAGATCAACAATGGATAGGAGAGATTAAGGGAGGGAAGAAGATGAAAAAAGAATATTCACTTTGGGTTTGGGATGTGTATTAAGACTCTGTCCGACTCTTTGCAACCCCATGTCCTGTAGCCTGACAGGCTTCTCTGTCTATGGAATTCTCCAGGCAATTCTACTGGAGTGGGTAGCCATTCCCTTCCCAACCCAGGGATCAAACCCAGGTCTCCTATGCACTGCAGGCGGATTCTTTACCATCTGAGCCACCAGGGGCCTTTATGTGATGCCCCACTTTATATATGTGATACCTCATTTTACATATATTTTATATGATATCCCATTTATATATATATATATATAAAATGTGATACCCCACTTTATACCTCCTATCTGGTGAGACAAGTGCTATTATTACCCCATTTATATTAAGGAAAATTAATCTCAGAGAAATATGCTATTCACCCAGCTTCTCACAGCTGGTCAATAGCTGAAGAGACTCTGAGCCCAGGCAGAAGCCATGCATGCAAGCACTATATTACTCTCCTTTCAGAAAAACTATATGTTATCTAATAATAATTCATATGTGCAGATTGGTTGACAATATTCAGGGCACCTTTACAAACATCATTGCCTTAGCCCTTTACAATAGCCTGAGAATTCTCACCACCATTTTCCAGTTGTGGTAACTGAGAGCCAAATGCTAAAGTTTCCAATGCGAAAGAAGTTTGCATCAGTATGTATCCATCCAAACAGCAAACACATTCATTATTTCAACTGAAGGCGACTTGGGACAAGGAATTGGCTACCAAAGTGTCAAAAAGCCTAGAGGAGAGAAAAGGAGAAGATGATGAGTAATGGCACAGAACCACTATCATCATTAGAGCAGGATGAACAGAAAAGAAAGTGACGTTGTCCTGAGCCAATAGTCACTGCACTGCTGAGAAATGCAGGACCCCAGGTGTCTCCCGACAGCTCTGCTGGAGCTTCTGACTGGTTGCTTTCACTGTTAATTTCCAGAGTCACTTGCAACAGCTCCTGAAGCTGCTGAAGCCAGAAGCAGAAAAAAATACAGCTGCTCTCTTTCTCCCATCTTAAGATCTTATACAAGTCGTTCCATTAACTAAGTCAAGCACCTTTAAGAAACAACGTTTTTAGACTGCCAGGCATGTGCAATCCAGAGAATACAAAATGCAAGCATGACGCTAACAGCCAGAAGACAGATAAGTGACACAGTGGCAGAAAGAGACCTGAACTCAGAGCTTCTGACTTAGAATCCGTCCTTTTCACTCAGTGTATATTTATGCAACTACTCAGGAGACCAGCACAGCGACAGCTGCCAGAGGTTACCATTATGAACTAGGTCACAGCCTTGGGGGAATCACAGTGTTACAGAAATGAATATGGGCCCTCTTTCCATAGTATCCCATCCTCTGGTCAGAGCTGAGTCCTCTTTTACAGGTGAAAGACTTGGCTGAATTTTGCTATGTTGACTTGATTAATCTGGGAACACTGTGTTTAACAGTGTTTCCTAATACATGTATATCTGACTTAGAGTTGGACGAAAGAGGAACTTGCATGAGCCTGGAAAACAGAAGCAAAACAAAACTATTAGAAGGCTTTGTGGTAAGCTACTATTAAGGACGATGAGGTGCCTGGTGGGTCTCGACTCTCCTCCACTCTACGGCCATCACAGGTGTTGGTTCTATCAGCCACCTAACATTTGGCTACACAGAAGCAGTAATTGCACAGCAGCTGCTTCTCATGGGTCATTCCCTGAACTGCCCCTTCACTCCAATTCAGTAGCTGGATGTGCTAGCTTTGCAGATTGCCCTATGAGTTCCTGTCTGTCCATTAATGCTGGTCCAGCAGGCAGAATAATTCGTGATTCCTCCTCTAACCCTAGGACTTTCACGTTCTAGTTCTCCAATTGTGCTTGGGCTAGTGTTAAAGAAATCTTTTATCTCATAAACTCAAAGTGGCCCTACTCTCTTTTTTTCTAATTGGAGTATAATTGCTTTGCAAAGTTGTACTACTTTCTGTTGTAAAACAAAGTGAATCACCTATATGTATACAAATATCCACTCTTTTT
>SJYH01002714.1:582866-594081 GCA_006408735.1 Sylvicapra grimmia | reverse complement strand
TTTCGAACCTGTATAGGCTTTGATCCAGAACATGGAAAGTGGGAGACAAAGGTTGCCTTTGGTTATTCCATCCCACAGTCTTCTGCCTCTGCTCTTTGTGTATCTACACTAACGTTTCTCCCTTCCATAGCCTTAGTTCAAGTGCCTCATGGAGACTGACAGTCATCAACCATCTTTCAATGCCAAATTCACACTCCCAGGAGAGAAACTGATTGGCCCAACTTAAGTGGGTTTCCAAACAATGGCAGTAGTTTCTCTTGAGAAAACGATTAACCCAAAGTCTAATAGTATGAACATGGCTGAGTGGTTTATCACTTTCCATAGGAAAAGAGAGGTTCTCATAGAGTACATAATGATTGGGGAGATGCTGCAAACATGGCCATTTTGAGCATGAAATCAAATACCTTTTCCTTTATGATATGTAGAGTGTTGTATCGTCACAAATCTCTCACCACAGTTGCCTTGGACAATTGAGTTTATTAATTATTTTCATAATATCAGAACTTGAAAAATATATTTTTGAGAACAAATTTTTTTTTCAAGGGAGAACATATTAAAGCCATAGTTGTAGAATGTGGGTAATCAGTCTGTGTGAAACAGTTTCTGGTTACATTGAAGTGTGGCTATATGCATGGAAAGAGCTCTGAAACAGTGGGCTGGATAGATTGAAAGATGATGAGATGAGAGGCAGGGGAACCTTTGGTTGCAGTCATCCATAATGAAAATAATGCAGTCCTGAAATAAGTCAGAGAAGTGGGGAATGGACGACAGGGGAATAAAAAGATGGTATTAAAGAGGCAAATTGGGGGTTTCCCTGGTGGTCCCGTGGTTAAGAATCTGTCTTGCAATGCAGGGGACACAGGTTCAATCCCTGGTCTGGGAAGACCTCACATGCTGCAGAGCAACTAAGCTTATGTGCTACAAATTCTGAAGGCTGGGTGCCCTAGAGACTGTACCCCACAATACAACAAACCACTGGAATGAGAAGCCCATGCACCGAAATTAGAGAGTAGCCCCTGCTCCCTGCAGCTAGCGAATGCCTGTGCACAGAATGAAGACCCAGCACGGCCAAAAATAAATAAATAATAATAATTTTTTTTTTTTTTTAAGAAAAGAGGGTGATTCGTAGAAGATAGTGTTTATTGGTTTGGGCAGTAAGGAAAATGTAGAAAGTCAGAAGAGGTGATGTTCTTGACTGTGAATGCCATTTATTGAGATATAGAAGATAGGAGGGGAATGTAGGTTTTGGGGATACAACGAATTTAGTGTTAGACATTTTCAGTTGTTCATTGCTGGAAAGAATCTAGGTGCCAACTGTGTAGTTATGAATATGTATTTATAGCTCAGGAAAAAAATCTCACCAGAAATGTAGAAGTAGAATCAGTTACATATATTTTTATTTCTAAGAATATTTGGAATCCCTTATTTTTTAAGTGTCCTTCATTAAAAATTGGTTCAGTTCAGTTCAGGTCAGTCGCTCAGTCGTGTCTGACTCTTGGTGACCCCATGAATTGCAGCACGCCAGGCCTCCCTGTCCATTACCATCTCCTGGAGTTCACTCAAACTCACGTCCATCAAGTTGGTGATGCCATCCAGCCATCTCATCCTCTGTCATCCCCTTTTCCTCCTGCCCCCAATCCCTCCCAGCATCAGGGTCTTTCCCAATGAGTCAACTCTTTGCATGAGGTGGCCAAAGTACTGGAGTTTCAGCTTTAGCATCATTCCTTCCAAAGAAAACCCAAGGCTGATCTCCTTATAGATTTAAGCAATGACATGTTGACAACAGCATTATTATTATTTTCGCAAAACTGTTATTGATGTATAGCATATACTCAGAAAATTTTTAGTGGATTTTCATGAAGTTGTACATCCATGTAACCAGCACTCAGATCAAGAGACAGAACATTGTCACCACCCTTCCCCCTAGAATAGCTCACCTACCCCTTTCCAGATATGATATCTTCCTCAGGAGTAAACCAGTGTTTAGGATTAGTTTGGTCTGTTTTCAATTTTTAATTAATACTGGGTTGGCCAAAAGTTCATTTGGCTTCTCCATAAAATGTAATAATAAACGTTTTGGCCTACCCAGTAGAATCATAATAATACGTGCCTCTCATGTCTGGTTTCTTTCGTCCAACCTGATGTTTTTGAGAATCATCCATATTATTGCATGTAGCTGCAGTTGTTCATTCTCATGGTTATAAAACATTCCAAATAAAGTTGTGACTATACCAGTTTATTTATCCATTCTACAGCTGATAGACAGTTGGATGAAGCTGCATTATTATTAGGGATATTAGCATTATTTTTAGCTATACTGTGGCTGTTTTAAATAATGCTGCAATAAACATGGGCTGCAAATGTTTTTTCAAATCAGTGTTTTCATTTTCTTTGGCTATATACCCAAGAATGGAATTGCTGGATCATATGGTAGTTCTATGTCAACTTTTTGAGACCCCCTCCCTCCCATATTGTTTTCCATAGTGGGTAATCCAGTTTACAGTTTCACCAACAGTACATGAGGGTTTAGTGATGCCAAACTCTTTCAGCTTTTGTTTCTCTGGAAAATTCTTTATGTCCCCTTCAATTCTGGATTATAACTTTGCCAGGTAGAGTATTCTTGGTTGAAACTTTTTTCCTTTCAACTCTTTGATATATAGTACCACTCTGTACTGGCCTGCTAATTTTCTGCTGAAAAGGCAGCTGTTAGTATTATGGGAGTTCCCTTATACATAAGTAGTTGCTTTTCTCTTGCTGCATTTAAGAGTCTCCCTTTTAAAATTTTAACATTTTAATTATAATGTGTTTGTCATGGATTTCTTTGAGTTCATGTTGTTTGATACTTACTGTGCTTCTTGCTTATGGATGTTCATATCCTTTCCTAAGTTAAGGAAGTTTTCAGTTATTAGTCCTTCAAATATTTCTCTGCTTTTTTCTCTCTCTCTTCTCCTTTTTGAACCCCTATAATCAGATGTTAGTATGTTTGATTTTGTCCTAGAGCTTTCTTAAACTCTCATTTTTTAAAAAGATTCTTCTTTATTCTGTTCACCTTGGGTTATTTCCAGTACTCTGTCATCTAGATTGCTAATCCATTCTTCTATATCATCTAATATATTGTTGATACTCCCTAGTTTATTTTTTCAACTCAGTTATTGTATTCTTCAACTTTAATTGATTTTATTTAATGTTTTCTAACTCTTTATTGAAATTCTCACTGTGTTCATCCATTCTTCTGAGTTTGGTGAGCATCTTTATGATCATTACCTTGAACTCTTTATCTGATAGATTTCCTGTCTTCATTTTACTCTTCTTCTGAGGTTTTTGTCTTGTCCTTTTATTTGGAATATGTTCCTCTGTCTCCTCATTTTTCTGAATTCTCTTGCTTATTTCTGTGTATTATGTAGGTCCTTTCTCTCTTGATCTTGGCAGAAGTAGCCCAATGTAGGAGATGTTCTCTGGGGCTCATCAGTGTGGTTCCGTCTGACTGTCAGAGAAAGAAGCTCCAGGGGTACTCTATGTGGGCTGCGTGTGCCCTTCTGTTGTGTTTGGGCCAAGCACCGAGTGCATGCTGGTAGGTGGGACTGGCCCTTGGCCCACCTGACTGTGGGCCCTGCCTTGTGTGGTTGCTGGGAGTGTCAAGGTGGGAGGGACAGGACCCTTGGGCTGTGAGTCCAGTTGTGTGTGACTCCTGTGGGGCTGCTGGTGGGCAGGTCATCTCCTCAGCACAGCTAGTTGTGAGGCCCGGCAGCTTGGTGGTGTTGCGGGTGGTCTGTTGGGTGAGGCAGGCTCCCCATGCAGCTGTTTGCGAGGCCTGGTGGAGTGTGACTGATGTAGGTATGTTGCTTGGTGGAGCAGGTCCTTGGTACTAGTAAGCTAAAGGGAGGATTCCAAAATTGTGCCTTCCAGAGCTGGTGTTAGCATGGTAGAACAAGATCACAAAAACGGCTGCCACCAGCTTCTTAATCATCAGGAGAGTCCCAGCTGCCTCCTGCCCTTCCAGGAGGCTCTTCAAGATCAGCAAGTAGGGCTGACCCAGGCACTTTTCAAACTGCTTCTCCTGTGCTGAGACTCAGAGTGTGTGAGATTTTGTGTGCAGCCTGTAAGAGCAGAGTCTTAGTTTCCTACAGTTTTCTGGGTCTCCCTAATGTCAGCTGTGCTGGTTTTCAAAGTCAGATGTTTTGAGGCTTGTTTTTGTGGTGCAGGACTGTTGGGCTGAGAAACCCATTTTGGGGCTCAGACCCCTCACTCCTTGGAGGAGGGGGAATCTGCTGTCTAGGGACTCTGAGGATATGATGAAATTTGGACATACAAAGCTAAAGGGAGCAGATATTTCTGTGGAGAAAAGACACAACTATGGGAAAACTTAGGTTGTACTCAGAAGTGGCGAGAAGCTTTGATTGGTTGGAGAGATGGGCTTTGGAAAAGGAGATAAAGCTCTGGAGGTAAAATGACACAGTTATAGAGAACTTAGAATTTCCATATGCACAATTTTGAAGGCTGGCATTCAGACTTCCTAAGAAGGCAAGTCTTAGTCTGTTTGAAGTAAAGTGAAGTAAAAGTCTCTCAGTCATGTCTGACGCTTTGTGACCCATGTACTGTACAGTCCATGGAATTCTCTAGGCCAGAATGCTGGAATGGGTAGCCTTTCCCTTCTCCAGGGGATCTTCCCAACCCAGGGATCGAACCCAGGTCTCCCACATTGCAGGTGTATTCTTTACCAGCTGAGCCACAAGGGAAACCCAAGAATACTGGAGTGGGTAGCTTGTCCCTTCTTCTATAATAAAATACCCTAGACTGGGTGACTTATAAACAACAAAAATTTATTTCTCATGGTTCTGGAGGCTAGGAGTTCTGATAAGAACTCTCTTCTGGTTTGCAGACTGCTGACTTTTCGTTGCATCCTCACATGGAGGAAAAAAATGTGTGAGCTACTTCTCTGGTTCTTCTTTTAAGGGCACTAATCCCCCTCATGAGGGCCTCACCCTAATGACCTAATTATGTACCAAAGGCTCCCACCCCAAAATACACTGGGGATTAGATTTCAACATATGAATTTGGGGGAGAACACAAACATTCAATCCATAATCCAGTTCCAGTTCAGTCGCTCAGTTGCATCTGACTCTTTGTGACTCCATGAACTGCAGCACGCCAGGCCTCCCTGTCCATCACCAACTCCGGGAGTCTACCCAAAGCCACGTCCATTGAATTGGTGATGCCATCCAACCATATCATCCTCTGTCGTCCCCGTCTCCTCCTGCCATCAATCTTTCCCAGCATCAGGGTCTTTTCAAATGAGTCAGCTCTTCGCATCAGGTTTCCAAAGTATTGGAGTTTCAGCTTCAGCATCAGTCCTTCCAGTGAACACCTGATCTCCTTTAGGATGGACTGGTTGGATCTCCTTGCTGTCCAAGGGACTCTCAAGGGTCTTCTCTAAAACCACAGTTCAAAAGCATCAATTCTTCGGTACTCAGCTTTCTTTATAGTCCAACTCTCACATCCATACATGACTACTGGAAAAACCATAGCCTTGACTAGATGGACCTTTGTTGACAAAGTAATGTCTCTGCTTTTCAATATGCTATCTAGGTTGGTCATAACTTTCCTTCCAAGGAGTAAGCGTCTTTTAATTTCATGGCTGCAGTCACCATCTGCAGTGATTTTGGAGCCCAGAAAAATAAAGTCAGCCACTTTTTCCACTGTTTCCCCATCTATTTGCCATGAAGTGATGGGACCAATGCCATGATCTTAGTTTTCTGAATGTTGAGCTTTAAGCCAACTTTTCACTGTCCTCTTTCACTTTCATCAGGAGGCTCTTTAGTTCTTCTTCACTTTCTGCCATAAGGGTGGTATCATCTGCATATCTGAGGTTATTGATATTTCTCCCAGCAATCTTGATTGCAGCTTGTGCTTCATCCAGCCCAGCGTTTCTCATGATGTACTCTGCATAGAAGTTAAATAAGTAGGGTGACAATATACAGCCTTTTCCTATTTGGAACCAGTCTGTTGTTCCATGTCCAGTTCTAACTGTTGCTTCCTGACTGCATATAGGTTTCTTAAGAGGCAGGTCAGGTGGTCTGGTATTCCCATCTCTTTCAGAATTTTCCACAGTTTACTGTGATTGACACAATCAAAGGCTTTGGCATAGTCAATAGAGCAGAAATAGATGCTTTTCTGAAACTCTCTTACTTTTTCTGTGATCCCTTCATTTTTTCAGATTTTGAGATTAAATAGCACAGCTACCAACAAGACAGAGCTTCCCTGTTAGCTCAGCTGGTAAAGAATCCACCTGCAATGCAGGAGACCCCTGTTTGATTCCTTGGTCAGGAAGATCCTTTGGAGAAGGGATAGACTACCCACTACAGTATTCTTACCTGGAGATTTCCCTGGTGGCTCAGATGGTAAATAATCTGCCTCCAATGAGGGAGACCTGGGTTTAATTCCTGGGTTGGGAAGATCCCCTGGAGAAGGGCATGACAACCCACTCCAGTATTCTTGCCTGGAGAATCCCCATAGGCAGAGGAGCCTGGCAGGCTACAGTCTATGGAGTTGCAGAGTCAGACATGACTGAATGACTAAGCACAGCACAGCATTAACAAGACAGGCCTTATTCCTTGGATGGAAAGGTATGACAAACCTAGACAGTGTATTAAAAAGCAAAGACATCACTTTGCTGACAAAGGTCTGTATAGTCAAAGCTGTGGTTTTTGCAGTAGTCATGCATGGGTGTGAGAGTAGATCATAAAGAAGGTTGAGTGCCAAATAATTGATGTTTTAGAACTGTGGTACTGGAGAAGACTTTTTAGAGTCCCTTGGAGAGCAAGGAGATCAAACCAGTCAATCCTAAAGGAAATCAACCTTGAATATTCACTGGAAGGACTGATACTGAGGCTGAAGCTCCAATACTTTGGCCATCTGATGTGAAAAATTGACTCATTGGAAAAGACCGTGATGCTGGGAAAGACTGAGGGCAGAAGGAGAAGGGGATGACAGAGGATGAGATGGTTGGATGGCATCCCTGACTCAATGGATATGAGTTGGAGGCAACTCTGGGAGATAGTGAAGGACAGGGGAGACTGGCGTGCTGCAGTCTATGGGGTCGCAAAGAGTTGGACACGACTTAGTAACTGAACAACAACCAACAAGACAAATGTTACATACAAATGAGTATTTAAAGATCAATTAAATCATGTTATATCAATGTCTCAATGGTTCAAATAGCTATTAGAAGTAGTACTAAACAAGATGATAGAATCTGAACTAGTCTAAGTCCTTTGGGATCTCTGGTAGTCCCTAGATGATATGGAGGTCAGAGAAGTGGATGCACGGTATTATACATCCCCATAATATCTCACCATAAAAACCAGGATTCCTTATTATATTCTTTGTTTTCACTTTGGTTCCATTAGCGATTCAGATATATCTTTATTTTAATACTGGCTAACACCTCATGCGAAGAGTTGACTCATTGGAAAAGACTCTGATGCTGGGAGGGATTGGGGGCAGGAGGAAGAGGGGATGACAGAGTATGAGATGGCTGGATGGCATCACCAACTCGATGGATATAAGTATGAGTGAACTCCAGGAGATGATGATGGACTGGGAGGCCTGGTGTGCTGCGACTCATGGGGTCGCAAAGAGTTGGACACGACTGAGAGACTGAACTGAATAGGTTCTAGGGACTGTAAACCTCTAATTAGCAAGCTTAGTGAAAAAGCTTTTTTCTGATACAATGCTTATTTGCTAAAATAGTTCATTTTTAAGCAGTACAGCAATTAGAATCTCCTGTGATAAAACTGAAGTCTGAGCATACTCTTTAAAGCATTCAATTGAAAATAAATCCAGATTCAGTTTTAGGAAAAGAAACTGGTTGTTAGATTTAAATCTGTGCTGTATCTTGTAACTCTCCTGCTGTTTTTCCTATAACCATTAAAAAATGCCTTTCTACATTATTCCCTGAAATTTCTTGTAACTCAGACTCCAAAAATATGACTATCATCTCGGTAAGGCTTTTTATCAGTATTTAAGTTCTACTAATTAATTTACATAAAACAGTGTTCAAACTTGGGTTGGTATCCCAGCTATATACTTAAAAATCTTATTAGTTGAAAAGCATTGTCAGACCTTGCTGGCTTCTCAAGCCCTTGGTTAAGAATTAATAAAAATCACCAATTTTAGCAAGATTTTTTTGGTCTTAAATTTAGTGTTATCTTTTTGTTTCTGTGAAGGCTCTTGAAATTCCACATATCAACACTCCTTAAGAAGAAAACAGAGGAGTGAAAGTAAGCTGGTAGACAGGGCAGCTGGCAGTTTGGGTATGCCCCAGCCCCAGGCAGAAGCCCATGAGAGCTTTCTCCCTGGGTTGTAAGTTCCTCAGTGTGAGTCAACTCTCTGAGTGGCCTTAAGGGGCAAATTAAGTGCATGAAAGAGGAATTCACACAGAGATGACCTTGTAGGCCATAATACAGAGAAATTTAGCGATGATGGTAAAGAATCAATCTGAAATGCAGGAGACCTGGGTTTGATCCCTGGGTTGGGATGATCCCCTGGAGAAGGGAATAGCTACCCACTCCAGTATTCCTGCCTGGCGAATCCCATGGACAGAGAAGCCTGGTGGGCTACAGTCCATGGGGTTGCAAAGAGTGGGACATGACTGAGTGACTAACACTTTCACTGTTAGCAATGAAAGCATTATTTTCATTTCCCATCTAGCTATTCAGAAGACAGTTTCACAGTTAGGAAGGTAACTTTCTTAACATTTTAAACAAAGACATCCTTTCATATTCTATTCTCTTAGACGTTCTTCGTGTCCTACTACCTTTGAAGAAAGAAAACACCACAGAATACATGAAGTAAGTTTTTTTATATTGATAATTTCATTCCAAATACGGAAAAGAAAAATTGGATGTGCAAACAGTGCTGCCCTTCCTAAAGTACCTAGAAGTCTCTATTGGCAGGCTGCTAGGCCCTTGGATGGGGAGCAGGAGAGCTGTGAATATTTCTTAGGCAGATGGTGTGATGTTGAACTTTGTCTGTAGGGGATGCTGGAGGGGCACCGGAGGAGAAAGTGTGCCTCTTTTGCCATGCTTCTGTGGGGCAAATGGGTTCTCTGGCACCTTGCTCCTGCAGTGTGGTGGCTTCTCCTGGCCTGGCTCTTAAAGTATGGGCAGTACCTCCAGCATGCAGTGTCTCCAGCCTGCCTCTCAGCACCAGCAGTTTCTCCAGGGCCTACTGCCCGGCTCCTATAGCCTGTGGCTTCTCTGGTGCCTGGCTCTGACAGTGTACGTCTTCCTTGGTACTTGGCTCTTGTAATATGTGTTGATCAGCAGCACCTAGTGGCCAGCAACTTCCCTTAATACAGTTTGGGTGACTTCTCAGTGTAATGCCACCAACAAGACACCTCCCTATGGAATGGCTTCTCCTGGCACTTTCTTCAGAAGCTTTGCAGTGAGTTCCAAGGCATAGCCTTTTGCTGTGGATAGTCTTCTCAGAGGGTGGATTTTTAGCAGGTTCCGCTAGTGTTGCTTCTCAGTGACTTCAACAGTCATAACCATGCTCATGTCATGTCTTTTCCAACAAGGTCTGGATTTTAGTTCTAGTGCAGGGTAGGGAGGGTGCCTCTTCTTATGTCAGCCCTAAGGTGGTGCCTGCTCTTTGTAACAGCTATTCCTGGCTTCTTTAGAGTTATCTTTATTTCTTGTCATATGGTTTTCCCAGTAGTCATGTATGGATGTGAGAGTTGGACTGTGAAGAAGGCTGAGCACTGAAGAATTGATGCTTTTGAACTGTGGTGTTGGAAAAGACTCTTGAGAGTCCCTTGGACTGCAAGGTGATCCAACCAGTCCATTCTGAAGGAGATCAACCCTGGGATTTCTTTGGAAGGAATGATGCTAAAGCTGAAACTCCAGTACTTTGGCCACCTCATGCGAGGAGCTGACTCATTGGAAAAGAGTTTGATGCTGGGAGGGATTGGGGGCAGGAGGAGATGGGGACGACCGAGGATGAGATGGCTGGATGGCATCACTGACTCGATGGATGCAAGTCTGAGTTAACTCTGGGAGTTGGTCATGGACAGGGAGGCCTGGAGTGCTACGATTCATGGAGTCTCAAAGAGTTGGACACGACTGAGCAACTGACCTGAACTGAATTCCTTATTACCTCAATCCCCTATTATAGTTCATAATTCCTTGTATTAAACTTTCTGTGATCAAGTTATTGCATAGATTATGTCTCTTGATAGACTCTTGATACATTTACAAAGATATACCTTGGAGGTGATCATTTTGTGTTTGTTTTCCCAGAGACATGATGTAGTTTTTTGGTTTGTAGATTCAAGTCTTATTTTATTTCTGCAGAACTTTTTTGAATGATACTTTAATATTTTTCCATTCCCTTTATTTCCATTCTCTTGGGAATATGTATGTTGAATCTCCTTTGCTTTTCACAGCTATCGTTTTCCTTCTTATCTTTAATCATTTTCACTCAAGATTTTTTTTTAAAATGTGTTCTTTCAGTCCTCTTCTCCATAAGCCTGAACTTTTTTCATGACCCCTGTGTTTTTAATTTTTGAAATTGCTTGTTTTTTTTCCTTCTAATTTCTTTACTGTTTTTGGAAGCTTTAACTAATTTTGTTGTTTTGCTCTGTCTTCTCTGATCATGTATAATTCTGTTCTGAAGCCCTATGTTATACATGCATTTGTTTTACTAAGTGTTTTGTATTGATGCCTTATATTTGGTTATATTTTCATCTACTTAATGGCAGCATTAGTATGAATATTTTCCATCTGTCATTTGTTTTTCATGTCCTTTTCCTCTATTTTTCTATTATATACTCATATAAATCTCATGCTGAGTCTCATAATTTTTACACACCTTTAGATGAATTGAATTTTCTCCAGATCAGGAAGTTCTACTTAATTTCCTTATAAAACAGGTTTGAGTGTATATGCCTTCTATGAATTTTTATTTTACTTCAGCCAACAGAGCCAAGTAACTTCAAATATGTGCATGATTTAGAGTGTTTGTCTTCCCCCTGCCTTGTCTTGAGGCTCCTTTGTATGTGATTTCTCAGTCATCACTCTGTTGCTCTTCTCTGGTGTGCCACTAACTTTAAACTACTAAAATTTTTTAACTGTCTGAAATTTGCACACATAAAAGCACTTTCTTGAAAGCTTCTACATTCCAGTCTACCTTGTGCTGAACTTAGCAGCCATTTCTC
>SJYH01002714.1:550753-572356 GCA_006408735.1 Sylvicapra grimmia | reverse complement strand
AAAAAAAAAAAAAAAAAAGATGATAAATCAGTGAACTTTCTTGTAATGAGTGTAAGATCATTCTTTTTAGAGAAAAGAGACATATTAAAAAGTAGGGAAAAATCAAATGGTAAACTGCATCATTGAAAGTGCAGAGAATGGAGAGTTCAGGTCAGAACAACCTGAGATTTTATGAAAGAGATGGAATTTGAGGTTGATTTTGAAGGAAGTGTGATTAAGGAGACTTGAAAGTCAGGACATTGAGGTACTGATTTTTTATGTGCAGTAAGGATTCATTGTCAGTCTTGATGAAGTGAATTATGGGCAGAATTCTGTCTTTGGAGAATTAGTTTGGACATCCTCCATTAAATAGGGGGAAAAACTTTGGAAAGAGTAGTTAAGGAGACTAGTTGTCCCTGATTTTTTTTTTTTTTTTTAAAAACAGGGCATACAGTCATTCATTTCCCAGCTTTCCTGTCACTGAACAATGGCCATGTGATTATGTACTAGCCTGGAAATTGTGAGGGAAAATGATAGGTGATACTTCCAAAGACATGTCCTTAAAGGAAGGGGCTGTATTATTTATCCCTCCCTCTTCTATCTTGCTGCTATGTGGAAGAAAGAAATTATCTTTTGTCTTTCTATTTCATGCAGCTGAATCTATACCCTAACAAAATTTGGTATGTGAAAGTAGAATACTATATACAACAGAAACTTAAATAGACACATTTATTTGACAATTTTAAGCATATGGACACTGCAGAATATAAATGGGGTCACATTTTTTATGATGTGGCAAAACTGACAAAACAAATATCTGACACTTGGATGGGCAGATTATGGCCCAGGTGAGCCAAAAACTCCAGGGAAATGGTGGGAAAAAAATAAATGTCTGTTGGCTGCTTCTGACCTCTTTTAAAAGGCCCTGCAACAAAAAGGAGAGCTTAGGTTAGAACTAGCTAGTTTGCGAGTAGAGATGGAGAGAAATGCAATTTTGATGAGGGACTCTGTGCCTGAGGCAATCTCAGATGACTGGGGTTCTGGTAATTTGAGGCCTCACAGGACTGAAGAAGTAAACTGATTTTGGAATACAAATTCAGGCAATTATAGAACTGTCAGTTTTAGCAGGTGATAAGAATAGGGCCGCAAACCTTTTCAAGCAGCCCTGTTAGACTGTGGGAACCAGTCTGGCTGTGAAGATGAGATTCAGGGTTGCCTTGTCCCCAGGTCTCAGCTGACTTCTTGTAGCTGCCAGTGCTCGAGGCAGAGTTACAGACACTGTGAGACAGACGTCAGTCCTCAAGTCTTGAAGCAATTTTTGATGAAATCTTTGGCTGAGTTCATCCCTTAAAAACTATAAGGCTAGAATCCTACTAAATTTTTCAGGGAATACTATTACAAATGATCCACACGTTAAGTTTAGAAAACCCTGTGATTTTTTTTTTTTTAACCTCTAAGAAAGAAAATGAAAGTGAGTCACTCAGTCGTGTCCAACTCTTTGTGGCCCCATGGACTGTATAGTCCTTGGAATTCTCCAGGCCAGAATACTGGAGTGGGTAGCCTTTCCCTTCTCCAGGGGATCTTCCCAACCCAGGGATCAAACCCAGGTTTCCCACATTGTAGGCGGATTCTTTACCAGCTGAGCCATAAGGGAAGCCCTTAACCTCTAAATCAGTTTGCAAATCTACAAATGTACATTGGTGGGAAAGCTTTATAGCCTCATTTAGAGATAGATCCCCTGGAGAAGGAAGTGGCAACCCACTCCAGCATTCTTGCCTGGAATAATTCCATGGACAGAAAATCCTGGCAGGCTACAGTCCATGGGGTCTCAAAAGAGTTGGATACGACTGAGCAACGAACACTTTCACTATCACTTTCAAGGAGGATAATGGACAAAAAAGAAACCTCTGAAGGGCCAATCCAGATGCCTGTGAGGAAAATGGACAAGGAGACAGCAGAACTGAGGTCTTCTAGATTGGCTAATGGAGACACTTATGAGTTCTGAAAATCTGTACAGTATAGGATCATGTTTTTTTCAAATTTAAGGTTAGTTTTTAAAAAGTATGCATATCAAAGTTTTATCTCATGAAAGAAAGAAAAAAATGAAGTCGCTCAGTCGTGTCCGACTCTTAGTGACCCCATGGACTGTAGCCTACCAGGATTCTCCATGGGATTTTCCATGTAAGAGTACTGGAGTGCGTTGCCATTTCCTTCTCCAGGGGATCTTCCAAACCCAAGGATTGAACCCGGGTCTCCTGCATTGTAGGCAGACGCTTTACTGTCTGAGCCAGCAGGGAAGTCCATCTGGACTTAAATATGCCCCATATTAAATCATTTTAAAGATACATCATCACTTATATTTGATGCTTTTTATCTGGTTTATCCATTATCATGGTCCATGAACCTGCATTTGTTTCCTCTACTAAAGCTTGATGCAGATTATAATTGCCCTCATGAGGAGGAGTGAGAAGCCTAGGACACTAGGAAGACCAGTCTCAATTACCATTGATGATGCCAAGAGGTACTCAGTACCACAACCATGTTATTTAAACATAAATTAGAAGATAAGCTATGTGAATGCACTTCATGAAGTTTTCCATGTAAAGTGTATTTTATGTTACTAAAGATATTTGATAATCATGTAGCTTTTATTGTGATTACACTGTGCCTCCACTACTGCTGAGTATATTGGGTAAGACAACTGCTTTTTTGGTTTGTATTTGGTAAGTGACTAGACTACATCTGGACATGGGCATATTACTGAAAAAAGAAAAAAAAACAAACAGAACAAAATGAAGGAACAAAACCTGGATTTTGAGCTAATGCAGTAATTGGATACAGCCTTGAGATGGTAGCCTTTGAGGTCTGGGTGAGTGTGTTGCATATACTGGAAGAAGTGTACCAGGCCACTCAGGTATATTTTTAAAGAGAGTTTCTCAAGCAAGAAGGGCAGTCAGCAGTACTGCCTTTGAACAGAGGACATACTTTCCCTGACTGTCTGGGTGACTCTAGCCAATGATTGAGCACAGTGGCGGTTCTAGGTACTGGCCATTCCTGCCCAACATGAAACTCATGCAAAGGGAAATTTTTGCTTTGTAACTTCCCGTTGGGCTGGCTGAGAGTGTCTCAAGTGGTACCAGTCTGGGCTCTTCCTATCCAAGCCTCTTTCTCCCTTTTTCACAGGCGTCAGACCTACATTGGGCATTGAAAGCTTATCGTGCCTACTTCTACTCCTTCTCCCCTTTGTCTTTCGCAGGCATCTTCACCCAAGACATCTCTTGCCATTCTAACTCTGCCTTGACCACTGCTTCCTGGAGGGCTGGAGCCAACACAGGTGCCCATGCATATTTGTTCACTGTAGAGTCAAGTAACAGCAAGTAGTACATGTCCTTGCCTTGGAGTACAAGTTATTACTACTCTGCCACGATGGAGAATGCTCTTTGTGTCAAGTTCAAGTAGATTTTCCTTTTTACATTTCACCAAGTGCCTTTGTTTTATCAAGTTTTTCCTAACTCCCATCTATGTTATTTATTCTACATGTTCTCAATTTTTTCCCCAAGTCTTTCTGTCCCAAATCTCTGTCTCCTAGCTGCCATCTCCATGAGGGCTCTCTAGGACAGCTGTGTGGCCATCACTTCCCTTCACTGTTCTCTTGAATTGGAAATCACTATTTTGAGGGGCCCTATGGAGAAGGTCAGTTTTCATTCCAATCCCAAAGAATGGCAATGGCAAAGAATGCTCAAACTACCGCACAATTGCACTCATCTCAAACGCTAGTAAAGTAATGCTCAAAATTCTCCAAGCCAGGCTTCAGCAATACGTAAACTGTGAACTTCCAGATGTTCAAGCTGGTTTTAGAAAAGGCAGAGGAACCAGAGATCAAATTGCCAACATCCGCTGGATCATGGAAAAAGCAAGAGAGTTCCAGAAAAACATCTATTTCTGCTTTATTGACTATGCCAAAGCCTTTGACTGTGTGGATCACAATGAACTGTGGAAAATTCTGAGAGAGATGGGAATACCAGACCACTTGACCTGCCTCTTGAGAAACCTATATGCAGGTCAGGAAGCAACAGTTAGAACTAGACATGGAACAANAGTTGGTGATGGACAGGGAGGCCTTTGTGACCCCATGAATCGCAGGGAGGCACACTGCGATTCATGGGGTCACAAAGAGTCGCACACAACTGAGCAACTGAACTGAACTGATGGAGAAGGTGATGGCACCCCACTTCAGTACTCTTGCCTGGAAAATCCCATGGACGGAGGAGCCTGGTAGGCTGCAGTCCTTGGGGTTGCGAAGAGTCAGACACGACTGAGTGACTTCACTTTCACTTTTCACTTTCATGCATTGAAGAAGGAAATGGCAGCCCACTCCAGTGTTCTTGCCTGGAGAATCCCAGGGCTGGGGGAGCCTAGTGGGCTGCGGTCTATGGGGTCACACAGAGTCAGACACGACTAGAGTGACTTAGCAGCAGCAGCAGCCACTGTCAGTGTTCGTCACTCAATGGTGTCTGTTTCTTTGCAATCCCATGGACTGTAACCCACCAGTTACAGGGGTAGCCTTCATTTTTCATTCTGATTGGATACTTTTCTGTTTTCTTAAACTTACTTGTTTTATTTGGAGGATAATTACTTTACAACGTTGTGATGGTTTCAGCCATAACATCAGTATAAATCAGCCATAGACAAACACATGACCTCTCCTTCGTGAGCCCCTCTCACACCTCCCTCCCCACCCCATTCCTCCAGGTTGTCACAGGGCACTGGCTTTGGGTGCCCTGCATCATACATCAAA
The DNA here is from genome assembly GCA_006408735.1 of Sylvicapra grimmia. Taxonomy (NCBI): domain Eukaryota; kingdom Metazoa; phylum Chordata; class Mammalia; order Artiodactyla; family Bovidae; genus Sylvicapra; species Sylvicapra grimmia. The sequence goes on along the minus strand of SJYH01002714.1, from coordinate 567,579 downwards.
CACCTATTGGCCGTCTATTTTATAAATGGTAATGTGTATGTTTCAGTGCTATTCTCTCAAATCATCCCACCCTCTCCTCCCACTGAGTCCAAAAGTCTGTTCTTTATGTCTGTGTCTCCTTTGCTGCCCTGCATGTAGGATCATCAGTGCCATCTTTCTAGATTCCATATATATGCATTAATATACAGTATTTGTCTTTCTGACTTACTTTACTCTGTATAATAGGCTGTAGGGTCATCCCCCTCATTAGAACTTACTCAAATTTGCTCCTTTTAATAGTAGAATAATATTCCATTGTGTACATGTACCACAACTTCCTTATCCATTCATNGTGCCATCTTTCTAGATTCCATATATATGCATTAATATACAGTATTTGTCTTTCTGACTTACTTTACTCTGTATAATAGGCTGTAGGGTCATCCCCCTCATTAGAACTTACTCAAATTTGCTCCTTTTAATAGTAGAATAATATTCCATTGTGTACATGTACCACAACTTCCTTATCCATTCATCTGTTGATGGACATCTAGGTTGCTTCCATGTCCTAGCTATTGTAAATAGTGCTGCATTGAACACTGGGGTACATGTATCTTTTTTAGTTCTGATTTCCTTGGGGTACATGCCCAGTAGTGGGATTGCTGGACTATATGGTAGTTTTATTCCTAGTTTTTTAAGGAATCTCCACACTGTTCTCCGTAGTGGCTGTAACAGTTTGCATTCCCACCAATAGTCTAAGAGGGTTCCCTTTTTCCCACACCTTTTCAAGGATTTATTGTTTGTAGACTTATTGTTTGATGGCCATTCTGACTGATGTGAGATGATACCTCACTGTGGTTTTGATTTGCATTTCTCTAATTAATGAATGATGTTGAGCATCTTTTCATGTTTGTTAGCCAACTGTATGTCTTCTCTGGAAAAATGTCTGCTTAGGTCTTCTGCCAACGTTTTGATTGGGTTGTTTTTCTGAGCTGCATGTATATTTTGGATATTAATTCTTTCATTTCTAAGAAAGAGTGCATTTAAGGTCAACTTCCAAGTCCTTGCATGTTTGAAAATGTTTTTACTGTGACCTCATGAATGATTATTATGTTGGCTACAGAAACCTGATAGAGGGCAAGAGAAGGGGGCAACAAAGGATGAGATGGTTGGATGGCATTACTGACTCAATAGACATGAGTTTGAGCAAATTCCAAGAGATAGTGAACGACAGAAAAGCCTGGCGTGCTGCAGTCCATAGGGTCACAAAGAGTCAGACATGATTTAGTGACTGTACAGAAACAGAAATCTGGAATAAAAATCATTTTTTCCTGGGAATTTTGAAAGCCTTGCTCTATTGCCTTTTCAAATCCTGGGTTCTGATGAGATGGCTAATGTCCTTGATTTTCATTCCCTTGTCTTTTCTCCTGGGTAGCTTTTTGTTTATCCTCAGACATATGACTCTTTGCCAGGATGTATCTAAGTCCTGGGTGCAGAATGAGTCTTTTTGGTCTAAAGACTGACATTATCTGTGAGGACATTATCAATGAGCACTTCTGTGATAATTTTCCCCTCATTCCTTTTTCTCTGCTCCTGGAATTCTTGGGTATGAAATGTTTTGAAATAATTCTTTGAATCTCTCTTTTTTCCCTTGTTTCAGTCTCCTTGTATTGGAATCTGGGAGATTTTTTAGATTTATTGTCTAACTTTTCTCCTGAATTTTTATGTGGCAATCAAATTTTAATTTCCAAAAGTTTTCTTATTATCTAATACTATCTTGTACATACGTTCTTATAGTTATTTTATAAATGCAGTATATTTTTATAAAGATAATATTTTGGGAGAAATACATTATACATTCAAGANCGAAGAGTTGACTCATTGGAAAAGACTCTGATGCTGGGAGGGATTGGGGGCAGGAGGAGAAGGGGACGACCGAGGATGAGATGGCTGGATGGCATCACGGACTCGATGGACGTGAGTCTGAGTGAACTCCAGCAGTTGGTGATGGACAGGGAGGCCTTTGTGACCCCATGAATCGCAGGGAGGCACACTGCGATTCATGGGGTCACAAAGAGTCGCACACAACTGAGCAACTGAACTGAACTGATGGAGAAGGTGATGGCACCCCACTTCAGTACTCTTGCCTGGAAAATCCCATGGACGGAGGAGCCTGGTAGGCTGCAGTCCTTGGGGTTGCGAAGAGTCAGACACGACTGAGTGACTTCACTTTCACTTTTCACTTTCATGCATTGAAGAAGGAAATGGCAGCCCACTCCAGTGTTCTTGCCTGGAGAATCCCAGGGCTGGGGGAGCCTAGTGGGCTGCGGTCTATGGGGTCACACAGAGTCAGACACGACTAGAGTGACTTAGCAGCAGCAGCAGCCACTGTCAGTGTTCGTCACTCAATGGTGTCTGTTTCTTTGCAATCCCATGGACTGTAACCCACCAGTTACAGGGGTAGCCTTCATTTTTCATTCTGATTGGATACTTTTCTGTTTTCTTAAACTTACTTGTTTTATTTGGAGGATAATTACTTTACAACGTTGTGATGGTTTCAGCCATAACATCAGTATAAATCAGCCATAGACAAACACATGACCTCTCCTTCGTGAGCCCCTCTCACACCTCCCTCCCCACCCCATTCCTCCAGGTTGTCACAGGGCACTGGCTTTGGGTGCCCTGCATCATACATCAAACACCTATTGGCCGTCTATTTTATAAATGGTAATGTGTATGTTTCAGTGCTATTCTCTCAAATCATCCCACCCTCTCCTCCCACTGAGTCCAAAAGTCTGTTCTTTATGTCTGTGTCTCCTTTGCTGCCCTGCATGTAGGATCATCAGTGCCATCTTTCTAGATTCCATATATATGCATTAATATACAGTATTTGTCTTTCTGACTTACTTTACTCTGTATAATAGGCTGTAGGGTCATCCCCCTCATTAGAACTTACTCAAATTTGCTCCTTTTAATAGTAGAATAATATTCCATTGTGTACATGTACCACAACTTCCTTATCCATTCATATATGTATGTATGTATGTATGTATGTATTCCTAAACACTGATTATTTAGCTTTGCCTGTTTTTTAACTTTATAAATGGATTTACACTGCATGTTTTTCTTTATCAATTGTTTTTCTTTATTTGGTGATTGCTTTTTCACCAACAGCTTCCATTCTCTGTTCTTTGAAGTCAACAGTTTATATCTTTTAAAGAAAGCATTATTATCATGTTAATGAAACTTCACTGGGAGAAGGAGGTAAATGTATGTGTATGCTTACTCTGTCATATAAAGCTAGAAGCCTAAATGAGACTTTTTAATAGCATGTGAATCATGCTTTTAATTCACATTTGTTCTTATTGGCATGTTAGCATATATGTGTTTATTGTATGTGACATATATGTAAGTGGGGCTTCTCAGGTGGCACTAGTGGTAAAGAGCCCACCTGCAACACAAGAGACACAAGAGACTTGGGTTCAATCCCTGGGTTGGGAAGATCCCCTGGAGAAGGGCTATATATAAGTAACAATTAAAAAAATTATAATTAAAATAAATTTATAATTAAAAACAAATGCTCTTAAGGAGGTGGTGGGATAAAACAGGCTTTGGTAATCGATCAAACCAGGGTTTAAATCCTTATTCCACCACCTTTTAGTTGAGAGATATTGGGCAAGTCACCTAAGCTTCTAAAACCTTCAATTTCCCCCCAATTTCCCTTTTTATAAATGAGGATAAAAGTACCTACCCCAAAGTATTGTTTAGTGATTAAATGAGGTATGTATGTGAAAGATTTAACCTAGTGCTCAACATAAAGTGAATACTGAATAAACAAAGTTCCTGTTCTTCCCTCTCTTTAAAGGAAAATGAAACTTTTCTGTCCTAAGAAGTCTATAAGCAGGGCTAATTTTATGTCCTGTGCAGTCACACCAGGCCCTGTGCCTAGGAGGACCCATGTTTGGGTAGACCTCCTAGGTCTACTCTCCCTTTCTTAAAATTATTAATAATTTTATCTTTGAACTTGTGTGAGTGAAGTCTGGTGGGGCAATGGAGTGTGTGTGTGAACAGAGGAGGTAAATTTAATATGTGTATCCACCTTTTCTTGTCACTCCACTTCCATGAAGTGCTCACAGTGTCCTCTGAGCACAGAATTCCAGCAAATTCATGATGCTACTGTCACCCCAACTTAGTCACAGACATAAAAAGCACCCTATGTTTGTGTCTTGCTAAACTCCCATGCATCATGAATTTGCTGCAATGAGGGAGACCTGGGTTTGATCCCCGGGTTGGGAAGATCTCCTAGAGAAGGGAACGGCTACCCACTCCAGTAGAACTGCCTGGAGAATTCCATGGACAGAGTAGCCTGGCAGGCTATAGTCCATGGGGTCACAAAGAGTCAGATATGATTGAGCGACTTTCACTTTCACTTAACTAAACTTTCCCTTAACTAACTAGTAAGCCAAAGGTAGAGAGTGTTGGTAGAATATGCTGGTACCAAGAAATGAAATAAAAACAGTTGAGTTAGTTTTATGCAGTGTTTCTAGTTTTTGCTAAGAATGAAATACATATGCATGTACCAGCTATGAAACATGGATTATGTAATTTTGATGAATCTGCGATCAATTAAGGGGATTCCCATGTGGCTTAGTGGTAAAGAATCTGTCTGCCAGTGCAGGAGAGACAGGAAATACGGGTTCTATCCCTGGGTCAGAAAGATCCCCTGGAAGAGGAAATAGCAACCCATGCCGGTATTCTTGTCTAGGAAATCCTTTGGACAGAGGATCTTGGCTGACTATAGCCTGTGGGTTGCAAAGAGTTGGACATGACTGAGTATGCATGCATGCAGTTAAATCCTCTTGTATTTAAAAACTATTATTGCATAATATAAATATGAGGAGTAAAACTCTTAATAATTTAAAAATATAATTTAATCTTGATTCAATTTATTAATTTATAATAATAATTTTAGATTAAAAACTTTTTTTAGCTCAGAATGGCATTAAGTAACAAGTAAAAACACTGTAACTAATCAAAAGAAAGACCATGGAAGAAAGGAGAAAGCTTTATATTCGAATAACTTCAACAGCAGTTTTATCCCCAATATTTTGAAAAAGGGACTTGTGCTTTCATTTTACACTAGACCTCACAAATTATGCAGCCAGCTCTGCTCACAAGAATATTTACTGACTACTCTTTATCAGCTCAATCGAAAATTATAGCTAGTAAGTTTGGTTTGCAATTTTCTTTTGTGACAGATGGAGACAATATCATAGGACACAATCTAAACTTGCTTTAAGTTAATTAATTGCTTTTGCTGAATTGGTGAGTCCAGAGCCAAATAATCCTTCTTAAATGGGGAAAGTGGAAAGGGAAGAGACATTAAATCTTTCACTGGGCTTCAGTGGTTTTAGGAGAAGAAATTAAGAAACAAGATTATGTGGAGGAGATGCCAAATATGAATGCCTTTGGGGCTGTTTTGCTTTTTTATAAAAAGGTTGTGTGTGAGTATGATTAGAAGGTTCTAGAATCCATTGTCACCCCAGGCTCCTGCCATCATTCTACTAGGCTGATAGTTGGTGGCTAGAAATGAGAAGGGATAAATAAAATTGAATTGAATGGCTGGTTTTTTTTTTTCCCCCTTCAAATTTATGAGAAAGAATTCATATGAAGTTCATCATCTAATTAAAGACCAAGAAGTAACTGATGACATTAGTGTGTCAGATAAAATCCATTTATATATTTTTAAACATAGCATTTTTTAATATTTAAAATAATTTTTACAGAAAGAAGCTGTAAAAGAGGGTAGCCAAGATGAACGCCACTGACAGGAAAAAGACAGGAAAGGTTTAGGATCCTATAAGCAAGACTGAAGAGAAGTTCTAGGAAGAATTTCAGGGAATGTTTTTCTTGTGATTACTTATTTTTTAAGAGAGCATAATGGTGATGGATGGTTTTAGAACCTGAGTCATGATGCCTGAATGTATGATATTGATTTCACTTTAGAAAGGTATTTGAAAGCCACAGTTGTCTGACTGCCTTAAAATGGGTAGCTGCCATTAGATGACAGTGCTTGCGTGTTTCTGCAGACCAGAGTTGTTCTAAAGGGTGTTATTGAGGATCTAAAGAAAAGGATTAAGGAGTCAAAGAAAACAGGTTTTGTTTAAAATGCATACATACACAAGCACCTTCACACACTTTTTTATCCAGACAACAGTGCTTTGGATATGTACAGTTGGCATATGGATAAATCCAGAGTCTACAGAAAACATTAAAAGACGAGATCTAACATGTAAAGCAAGCAAGGTTGTAAAATATTATCTTTTTTAGATACTACCACTTCCATTTTTTTTTCTTTTTGTTGACAGCTGCCGTTTATTGCAGTGTAATATTGCTGGCCTGTTCTTAGCCTTCACTTAGAGCCTTGAGTCCTTGGTGGATCTGTGCTCTGTGAAATGCTGAAGGCATTTTCTTGCCAGTCTGACTGCTTTAATAACTTGTATGATATGTCATAAGTCAGCAAGAAGCAAGGTGCTTTACAGTTAAAGGCTTCAGGCTGTTTAATTGTTGAATTAATACCTCATCTTCCTACATCCCTTAAAAAAGACTCTTTAATTATGGAAGTAATCTTTCTTTATGCTTATTTGACACTGGTAAAAACTGAAACTTCAAAAAAGAAAGATGGGCAAAATTTGTACATCTTTTGAATTAGTTGTTGTATGAGATAAAAGAAAAGTAATTTATTCTGAATACATTTTGACTTCTAATGCTCATCACTTTTCCCCCCTAAGTGCTCATGGACAGTCTCTTTTATTATTTGACAATAGTAGTAATTACAGTAATAACAAATGCAATTTATAGTGCTTACTATGGGGTTTCCCCTGGTGGCTCAGTGGTAAGGAATCCACCTGCAATGCAGGAGCTACAGGAGATGAAAGTTCAATCCCTGGGTAGGGACGATTACCTGGAGGAGGGCATGGCAACCCACTCCAGTGTTCTTGCCTGGAGAATCCCATGGACAGAGGAGCCAGGGGGCTATAGTCCATAGGGTCACAAAGAGTCAGACATGACTGAAGCAACTTAGCATGCATGCACATGTGTCAGATGCTAAGGGCTTTACATGTATGAAGGCATATCATCCTTGTACTTACTATTATTCACATTTTTTTCACAAATAATATGAAGCACAGAGACGTTAAGAGGTATGCAGAAGCCACACATCCATTAAGTGGTGGATGCAGGATTTGAACCCCAGGTGTCTGGTACCACTATGCAGTGGTAGTTGCTTTCTCAACTTTTATCTATAATTTTTTAGTTTAGAATCAATTTTTAAATAAAATGAAGTGTTATTGTCATATGACATTGCAACATTTGGATTTAAGTCTATGTATTCTGGTTATGATGCCTTTTTGAAAATGAGAATGTGTAAAATAATTTTGTTTAAAAATTTGTGCAAATATGGAGAATTGATTACATGCTACATAGGTTCTGAGAGAAACTTAAGATATATTTATTGGTTGTTACACTAGAAATGGAATTGGTAGCTACTGTTATCCTGGTGATGAATTTGTATTGAAGTGCCAGGCAAGAAGATTTTGACTGCTGCAACTCTATAGAGTAGGAGTTTACATAGTGAAAGTCTCAGTTGCCAAGTCTTGTCTGACTCTTTGCAAACTCATGGACTGTAGCCCTTCAGGCTCCTCTGTCCATGGAATTTTCCAGACAAGAATACTGGAGTGGGTTGCCATTTCCTTCTCCAGAAGATCTTCATCCAGGAACTGAACCCACATCTCCTGCACTGACAGGTGGATTCTTTACTGCTGAGCCACCAGGGAAGCAATTTATAGATTCATTTTAATCTCTATCAGAATTCCAATGACTTATTCCAGGAACTAGAACAAATAATTCTAAAATTTACGTGTAACCACAGAAGACCCTGAAGAGCCAAAACAATCTCGAGAAAGAGCAAAGCTGGAAGTTACATACTCCCTGATTTTAATAGTAATCAAATGCATGGTTTTGGCATAAACACTGACACACAGATTAATGGAACAGAATAGAAAGCCCAGAAGTGAACTCACATATACATGGTTGATTCTGATTCATTTAGAAGGAATGAGCCAAGAATGTGCAAAAGCAAAAGAACAGTTTCTTTAATAAATGGTGTATATTTCTTGAATAAACACTCTCTTGGTTGTTGCAGCTTTGGTTAAGTTCTGGAGTTCTGAAAATGATACTGAAAGTTTTTTTAATCACTTTTGTGAAGGGGCAGTATTTTGGAGTTCCTTACTCCTCTGTTTTCACTGATATCCTGCATATAACTTATAGCCAAATAATATATTGCAATATGGACATGAAACAACAGACTGGTTCCAAATTGGAAAGGAGTACCTCAAGGCTGTATATTGTCACCCTGCTTATTTAACTTATATGCAGAGTACATCATGCAAAATGCTGGGCTGGATGAAGAACAAGCTGGACTCAAGATTGCCAGGAGAAAGATCAATAACCTCAGATATGCAGATGACACGACCATTATGGCAGAAAGTGAAGAAAAACTAAAGAGCCTCCTGATGAAAGTGAAAGAAGAGAGTGAAAAAGGTGGTTTAAACCTCGACATTCAGAAAACTAAGATGATGGCATCCAGTCCCATTGCTTCATAGCAAATAGATGGGGAAACAGTGGAAACAGTGACAGACTTGATTTTGGGGGGCTCCAAAATCAATGCAGATGGTGATTGCAGCCATGAAATTAAAAGACACTTGCTCCTTGGAAGAAAACTATGATCAACTTAGGCAGAATATTAAAAAGCAGAGACATTACTTTACCAGCAAAGGTCTGTCTAGTCAAAGCTATGGTTTTACCAGTAGTCATTTTGGATGTGAAAGTTGAACTATAAAGAAAGCTGAGCCCTGAAAAATGTATGCTTTTGAACTGTGGTGTTGGAGAAGACTCTTGAGAGTCCCTTGGACTGCAAGAAGATCCAACCCATCAATCCTAAAGGAAATCAGTCCTGAATATTCACTGGAAGGACTGATACTGAAGCTGAAACTCCAATAATTTGGCCACCTGATGTGAAGAACCGAAAAGACCCTGATGCTGGGAAAAATTGAAGGCAGGAGGAGAAGGGGATGACATAGGATGATAGTTAGATGGCATCATTGGCTCAATGGACAGGAGTCTGAGCAAACTCCGGGAGACAGTGAAGGACCGGGAAACCTGGCTTGCTGCTGTTCCTTGGGGTCACAAAGAGCTGAACACTACTGCATGACTGAACAACAACAACAAAATTTATATATGTCAGTCCTGCCTATATGTCATTTAATGTTAGTCAAGACCTTTGTGTAGACTTACAGAATTCCTGTCTACAGCTTCATGTACTTACTTCTATACAAGCACATTCTTTGAAAACTGAGAAGTTAATAGAGGAGGTAGAATTAATTTACATTTTGTAGATCTATTGGGAAAAGTCTTTAATGTTATGGATCATTGGTAAATGCCAAATATTTGCTATAGCTAGACTTAGGTGCATTATACTACTCAGAAGAAAATAAGGAGACTGTTAATAACATTTATTACATGTAAATTATAGTACTTGTGTGTGTGTGAGAGAGAGATTAGTTTATTTAATCCTCCTAGACAGCCTACAAAGTAGATATTGCTACTTCAAATTCACAGATAAAAGAATCTTTATCATGTGAAGATGGGACTCTTGATATTTGTATGCAATCTGCTGCTAGCCCTCTACCTTTTTCTGGTACTGGGATTTTTGTATAATTCTGCATGGAAGCTACATTTACTCCAGTGGGCGGATTCCAATGTAGAAACTGAGGCTTCAAAGAGGCTCAGTGATCAAGAGTTTATATGTCTGTCACCTGTGGAGCTTAGAGGGCACTACCAAGCTTGAAAAATAAATGTCTTTGGTATTATTTTCCTTAAAAAAAAAAAATCTTGAGGCTCAGATGATATAAGTAACTTCATATGATTACATAGATAGTAAATAGATAGGAGATTTAATTCCTGTATGCTTGGTTTCAAGCTCATGTTTTAACTGTGATGCCACATAGTTTTTCTGAAATTACATGGCACTTAATTTTCATTTTATTATAGCTCAGCTGGTAAAGAATCCGCCTGCAATGCAGGAGACTCTAATTCAGTTTCTGGATCGGGAATTTCCCCTGGAGAAGGGATAGGCTACGCACTTCAGTATTCTTGGGTTTCTCTCGTGGCTCAGACAGTAAAGAATCTGCTTGAAATGTGGGAGACCTGGGTTTGATCCTTGGCTTGGGAAGATCCCTGGAGGAAGGCATGGCAACCCACTCCAGTATTTCCGCCTGGAGAATCCCCATGGATAATGGAGCCTGGCAGGCTGCAGTCCATAGGGTCACAAAGAGTCCTATATGACTGGGAGACTAAGTACAGCACACATTGATCCATTTCATCCATCCATTTGCCCATCTGTCACATAGGCATATGTTGAATAGTGAGTGAATGATACTAATTTAATATAAAAAATCTGACAAACGATTCAGATTATTTACAAAAACTAGACTATTTACAGGCTTCCCAGGTACTGCTAGTAGTGGAGATTCCATGTGCCAGTGCAGGAAACATGAGATAAGAGTTCGATCCTTGTGTCAAGAAGACCCCTGGAGGTGTAAATGGCCACCCGCTCCAGTATTCTTGCCTGAAAAAAAATTGCATGGACAGAGGAGCCTGGTGGGCTACAGTCCATGCAGTTGCAGAGTCTGACACGACTGAGCAACTGAGCACACACAGACTATTTCAGTTCAGTTCAGTCGCTCAGTCGTGTCTGACTCTTTGCGACCCCATGAATCGCAGCACGCCAGGCCTCCCTGTTCATCACCATCTCTCAGAGTTCACTCAGACTCACGTCCATCGAGTCCGTGATGCCATCCAGCCATCTCATCCTCGGTCGTCCCCTTCTCCTCCTGCCCCCAATCCCTCCCAGCATCAGAGTCTTTTCCAATGAGTCAACTCTTCGCATGAGGTGGCCGAAGTACTGGAGTTTCAGCTTTAGCATCATTCCTTCCAAAGAAATCCCAGGGTTGCTCTCCTTCAGAATGGACTGGTTGGATCTTCTTGCAGTCCAAGGGACTCTCAGGAGTCTTCTCCAACACCACAGTTCAAAAGCATCAATTCTTCAGTGCTCAGCCTTCTTCACAGTCCAAATCTCACATCCATACATGACCACAGGAAAAACCATAGCCTTGACTACACAGACTATTTAGGAAGGTCTTATCATGTATGAGGCATGTGGTTCTCTCTCATCACCAGTATACACGTGTTTCTTCTTTCACTACGTATCTTGTGAATTACTATAATTCTGCTTATTTTCTTTACTTTTGTGTGTCTGTTTTAAATCTCCATTTAGATTGCTGTTGAATTGAGAGGTGATTCAGTGAAGACACAAGCAGTTTCTATGCCTATGGATGTATTAAAATTGTGTCACATTTTCCTGAAGCTGTACAAATAAATGTGTGTTTAAACCTGAAATATCAATAAATGATTATTTTGGGCTTTGTAGTGCATCCTTGCACTTGTGTAAAGGAGAATTGGAATGTTTATGCTTGTACTGCTGGATTTTGATTTTAAATGGATTGTTTTTCTCATTTGCCCTGTTTTAAAACATCTATAAATATTTGGTATGTTCACAAAAGGCAAAATAATCATGAGTAATTAAACCTACTTGAATAAAAATCTTTAAAGTCCTTACGTCATTGAACCCTAGATTAATCATATAATTGATTACTTTACTAGCGTTTGATTTTAACACTGTGATCTTGATTGTCTATTGGCATGGAGGTCAAGATGTTAAACCTCTATTTTTGCAGCTGAAAGAGACTACTTAGGTGTCTATTACCAGGAAAGGAAGTTCTTTCTTAGCCATTGAAATAAAGAAAACACTAGTATAAAATGTAACTCTAAAAGAGAGTCAAATCATTATTCAAAATTTTGTTGTAACTTAAAAGTATTTTTGAGATGCATTTTATTTTCCTGAAATTTCTCTCAAAGACAGTTAATCATAAAGAATTAATTTCAATGTATTTTATTTTTGCCTTAATGAACCATACTTCTGAAGAGTTTAAATTCAATGTATTCTGGAGAAGAGCTGAGAATTGGTATTAAAAGTGAATCTTGCCAAGTAGTTTTGATGAACAGCTAGTTTTGGATGCACTGGTATATTCAGTATGATATTGAGGGTAACTCTTAATTAGGAATGTTAATTTTGCCAATGAACCCTGTTGCTTCTGTAATAGGCCCTGCTTACCTGTCTCTGTCTTCTCTAAGCGTCAGATTGTAGCTGCAGTAATTAGGTTGGGTACACTTGAAATCAGGAAATGGGGGACTCAATGGGAGTTTTAACAGTCTTATTAGAACTTTTTGATCTGGGAGTACTGTCTTGGGTCACAAGACTTTATACCCTAGCAAAGACCGAGAGGTTGGGGCAGACTTGCTATTGAGGTGGCTGAGGAAATGTGGAAAGATGACCACCTCTCAGTAAAACAGAAATGTCCAAGTTGCTCTGGCAGGTGATACAGGTGGGAAGACAGAGGCTGAGGGAAGTCAAAATCCTAGAATAGATATATTATGTGAAGCACTGAGGCTGCCTTTCCCAAGGGGCATTTGAAGTCAATGACTGAGTATGGCAGGAGTACTTAGTTCTATGTAGGATAAAGGAGTCCCCTGATAGTCAGCTTTGACTCAACGATTCCCTGATGGCCTTAGACTGCACAGCATTCCAGGATGCTTCCATTCAAACTTCCTTCACATTTGCATTNTTGTTGCCTCCAGAGTGCTTTTGATCTCATTTATTGCATTATTCATTATATTTTGATTCTTTTTTATTTCTTCTAAGTCCATGTTAAACCTTTCTTGCAGCTTCTCCATCCTTGTCTCCAGGCTATTTATCTGTGATTCCATTTTTATTTCAAGATTTTGGATCATTTTCACTATCATTATTTGGAATTCTTTATCAGGTACATTCCCTATCTCTTCCTCTTTTGTTTGGTTTGGTGGGCATTTATCCTGTTCCTTTACCTGCTGGGTATTTCTCTGCCTCTTCATCTTGTTTATATTGCTGTGTTTGGGGTGGCCTTTCTGTATTCTGGCAGTTTGTGGAGTTCTTTTTATTGTGGAGTTTCCTCACTGTGGGTGGGGTTTTACAGGTGGAATGTCAAGGTTTCCTGGTTAGAGAAGCTTGTGTCGGTGTTCTGGTGGGTGGAGCTGGATTTCATCTCTCTGGAGTGCAATGAAATGTCCAGTAATGAGTTATGAGATGTCAATGGATTTGGAGTGACTTTGGGCAGCCTGTATATTGAAACTCTGGGCTATGTTCCTGTGTTGCTGGAGAATTTGTGTGGAATGTCTTGCTCTCGAACTTGTTGGCCCTTGGGTGGTGCTTGGTTTCAGTGTAGGTATGGAGGCATTTGATGAGCTCCTGTCGATTAATGTTCCCTGGATTCAGGAGTTCTCTGGTGTTCTCAGGATTTGGACTTAAGCCTCCTGCCTCTGGTTTTCAGTCTTATTCTTACAGTAACCTCAAGACTTCTCCATGTATACAGCACCGATGATAAAACATCTAGGTTAAAGATGAAAAGTTTCTCCACAGTGAGGGACACCCACAGAGGTTCACAGAGTTTACATGGAGTAGAGAAGAGGGAGGAGGGAGATAGAGGTGACCAGGAGGAGAAGAGGGGGAATCAAAAGAGGCAAGAACAAGCTAGCCAGTAATTACTTCTTTACGTGCTCTCCACAGTCTGGACCGCTCAGAGATGTTCACGTAGTTATACAGAGAAGAGAAGAGGGAGGAAGGTGACAGAGGTGGCCAGGAGGATAAAGGGAATCAAAAGGAGAGAGACAGATCCAGCCAGTAATCAGTTCCCTAAGTGTTCTCCACTGTCTGGAATACACAAAGAGATTCACAGAATTGGGTAGAGAAGAGAACAGAGATGGAGGAGATAGAGGTGACCTGGTGAAGAAAAGGAGAGTCTAAAGGGGGAGAGAACAGTCAAGCCAGTAATCTCGCTCCCAAGTAAAAATGGGTACTGAAGATTGGTTCTTAATGGTACAAAATTGATAACGAATACCAAAAAGCAAAGATTAAAAATCTAGAGTAAAGGTTGGATTCTCAAAAATACAATATTAAAGAAAAAAAACAAAGTCACAAAATTATAAAAAATATATATATATGAAGTTTGCTTTAAAAATAGGGTCTTTTTTTTTGCAAAGTAATAGTAGGTTACAAAAATGAAAATTAAAGGAGTAATAGAGGACTTAAAATTTTTTTTTAATTAAAAAAAAAGAATGATAGTAAAAATACATCTAGGACTTTCTTTGTTATTGTTGTGGGCAGTGTGAGGTCAGTACATTTTCAGATAGTTCCTTGGTCTGGCTTATATTTCTGAAGATCTGTAGGCCCCTTCCTATGTAGTCGACACTAATCACAGGGTTTTAATCTATTGCACCTGTCACTTCCAAGGCGGTTCCCTCTTTTTTAGCTTCTGTTTGCTGGTCTCTTCAGTGTCTAATTTCTGCCCTGACACAAGGGGGCAGTGGTGGACACTTTTTTAGGCTCACTTGTTCAGTCACCCTGTGGGGAGGGAGTCAGTTCAGTTTAGTTCAGTGGCTCAGTCATGTCCAACTCTTTGCGACCCCATGAATTGCAGCATGCCAGGCCTCCCTGTCCATCACCAACTCCCGGAGTTCGCTCAGATTCATGTCCATCGAGTCAGTGATGCCATCCAACCACCTCATCGTCTGTCGTCCCCTTCTCCTCCTGCCTCCAATCCCTCCCAGCATCAAAGTCTTTTCCAATGAGTCAACTCTTCGCATGAGGTGGCCAAAGTACTGGAGGGACACTGCAAACAAATAACACTGGCATGTGCTCACAGTGTCTCGGCCATACTGGGTTTGCCCCCGCTCACGGTGTGTGTGCTTTCCCTGTCTACACTGCTTAAGCTCTAGGTTGCTCTGCTGGGAACTGTCTGAGGCCGGCCCTGGGTTGTATGCACTTCCCAGGTCTAAGCCGCTCAGATTCAGACTCTCAGGTAGTCCTCAGAGGTGCAGACTCGGTTGTGCCTGCATTTTGTGCTCTTCCCAGGTCTGAGCAGCTCAGGTGACCAGGTGTCTGGCGAGCCTGATCACTGTGACTTATTGCCTCCCCCATCCCTGCCGCTCGGTTTTCTGGGTGTACAACTGGCACACCTTCTCAGGTGGATGTCAACCGTCCAGAATCCCAAGAAGTCTTGGTTAGCAATGAAGCCTGGTTGCTGTTTGGTAGATGATGCCTCTCTGGGGCTGTGATTGCCCCCTTCCAGCTCTGGCTGCCCTCGCCTGCCTGTCTCCAGCAGGGGATGGGCCCGTCTGCAGTGGGCTAGCTCTAGTCAGTCCTTTGTTCTGTGAGCGGGCCTGGCAGTGTCTTAGGTTAGGGCTTTTCTCGTAGCTCTTGTCAGTCCTTTGTTCTGTGAGTGGCCCTGGCAGTGTCTTAGGTTAGGGCTTTTCGCCTGGTAGCCATCCCACAGTCTGGTTTGCTAGCCCAAGTTAGTTCGCTCCGATTGCCCTCAGGGCATTCAGGCCCTGTCCTTACTCTAAGCAATGCAGCCCATGCCTCCCTGCCCAGCCCCCACTTGCTAGTGGCGGATGCAGGCGTCTGAGCTGCTTCTCTGCTGGGAGTTACCATTGGGCACGTAATCTGTGGGTTTTAATTATTTATTTATTTTTCCTCCCGGTTATGTTGCCCTCTGAGGTTCCAAGGCTCGCCATAGACTTGGCAGTGAGAGTGTTCCCTGGTGTTTGGGAACATATCTCTTTTTTAAGACTCCCTTCCCTGGATGGATCTCCGTCCCTACCTCTTTTGTCTCTCTTTTTATCTTTTATATTTTTTCCTACCTCCTTTTGAAGACAATGGGCTGCTTTTCTGGGTGCCTGTTGTCCTTTTCAGGCATTCAGAAGTTGTTTTGTGAATTCACTCAGCGTTCAAATGTTCTTTTGATGAATTTGTGGGGGAGAAAGTGGTCTCCCCATCCTATTCCTCTGCTGTCTTAGGACCGCCTCCTCCAAACATATGATATTCTTTATAGGAGGTTCAGCAGCCCAGTCTTGAGATCTGTTACACGTCCAGTACTTGAGACAGCAAATGAATGTAGGTTTTTAAAATTTTATTATTATTATTATTTTCTTAACAGTATAAGACTATTTTGTACTGAGGTGAGATCCCCTGGAGGAGGAATGGCAACCCACTCCAGTATTCTTGCCTGGAGAATTCCATGGACAGAGGAGACTTATGGCCTACAGTCTATGGGGTTGCAAAGAGTCAGACATGACTGAGCGACTAAAACTTTCCTTTTATAGCCAATTAACAATGTTGTGATAGTTTCAGGTGCACAGTGAAGGGACTCAACCATAAACATACATGTATCTATTCTTCCCCCCAATCCCCCTCTCATCCAGTCTGGCACATAACATTGAGCAGAGTTCCATGTGCTATACAGTAGGTTTTTGTTGATTATCCATTTTAAATATAGCAGTATGTACATGACCTTCTCAAAGTTGAAAGGTAGTTTTATGTTCGTCCTAAACTTAGCTCCACTCTGTAGCATCTAAGTATAATAAAACCTTCATTTTTTTCTCTCTCCAGAATGAAGAAATTCAATCTTTCAAAACCTATCTCTGTTTATGTGCCTATATTAGTGAAATATACAATTTCATTTACCATTTACCTCTGTATCTGATTTTTGAGTATTCTATGATTAATTTCCCTCATTTCATCATTTGCCTTTAAAATATTGGCTTTTAGCTCTTTTACAACATCACCATGTATTGGT
>SJYH01002714.1:525743-539374 GCA_006408735.1 Sylvicapra grimmia | reverse complement strand
CATCCCATCCCTCAGGGTTGTCCCAGTATACCAGCTTTGAGTGCCCTGTTTCAAAAGAGGAACTATTCTCTTGTTTAAATGTTTCTTTTCATCCAATTTCTAACTTGCTGCTGCTATTGTAACCCAAAGGTAATTAAATCCAGGATATTGTGATCCAAAATATATGGACCAAATGTTTTACTTTATTGCTGATTTAAAGAAAAACTGTGCACCAACCAGAAAAGAACTATCTTTGATAATTTCTCCTTTTATTAGTTTTTTTGTTGTTGAGGGAAGCCAAATTTGACTTTTAAAATTTCCTTCAAGGGCAAGTCTAAATTGGGACTGAGTGTAAGTTCTTAAAGGAAGGTGCCAAAAATAAATTACTAAAATAATGGGAGAAAAGTATTTTCCTATTAATAACAAGTAAACAACAATTTAAAAACTTTACTATGTGCTAGGTATTCCC
Organism: Sylvicapra grimmia; assembly: GCA_006408735.1. Lineage (NCBI taxonomy): Eukaryota > Metazoa > Chordata > Mammalia > Artiodactyla > Bovidae > Sylvicapra > Sylvicapra grimmia. The sequence goes on along the minus strand of SJYH01002714.1, from coordinate 538,926 downwards.
TTAAGACCTTATCTAATTTTTATAACATTCTTTTATGGAAGGTATTATCCATATTTCAGATGAATAAACTGAGGCTAGTAAATGTTAAGTAGTTTGCCCAAAGCCACAAAGTAATTGGTAAAGATGTGATACAAACTCAGGCAGCCTGAATGTAGAGCTTGCTCTTTCAACCAGCTGCTTGCCTTCAGTCAATATGTAACCACCATCTGCCAAGCTAAGAAAAGATGGTTATACAATGTCTTGCCAAAAGCTTAAGGTTCTGCATGGCAGTTTTGGTGGCTGTTGCTAGTTATTCCTGGATATCCTTTTTGCAGATCTTTATCAGAGTTTTGTTACCAAATAAGACATAATGAAATGATATAGACAGCAGTAGGCTTTTTGGGTATCCAGAGAAACTTGCTCATAGAAGAAGAGACAGTCTTCGCGTATTTGTTTTTGACAATGCAGTTTTATTTTAGCAATTGCTTATTGAGCATTTGCTATACTAGGGGGTGCAAACAATATATTTTTTCCAGTAACATTTAGTGACTGGGCTGTGTTTTCTAAGAAAGAAATGCAGTGTCATTATCTGCATGATTGTCTGTAGTTTCTCCATACTTTTGAAGACCAAGGAGAAAGGGTAGTCCAGAAAGCTGGGAAACAAAGAGGAATTTGACTTGGATATGCTACTTAAGACTTAGGTACTTGGGAAATAACCCATGCAGCCCTGGTTCTCTGAACCTACTGACTGAGATGAAGATGAGCTTAGAGCAGGTGAAATACTATAGGCCCCTGCAGTAGCTTCAGAGACTTTGGCTTTAAACATTGGTAAGAACCACTGAATCATTTGATGGACAGCAGGCAGATCATTATTTTGGAAAACAAGACAAAGCGAAACCTCTACAATGGTGGAGAAGTACTGCAATAAATGAGAAGCCCTTCAATTCAGTTCAGTTGGTCAATCGTGTCTGACTCTTTGTGACCCCATGGGGTCACACCAGGCTTTCCTGTCCATCATCAACTCCCGGAGCTTACTCAAATTAATGTCCATTGAATTGCTGATGCCATCCAACCATCTCATCCTCTGTTGTCCCCTTCTCCTCCCGCCTTCAATCTTCCCCAGCATCAGGGTCTTTTCCAGTGAGTTAGTTCTTTGCATCAGGTAGCCAAAGTATTGGAGTTTCAGCTTCAGTATCAGTCCTTCCAATGAATATTCAGGACAGGAGAAGCCCTTATGCTGTAATAATTCATTTAATGTTCTCATGGGATAGAGCACTGCAGCTCAGAGGAAAGAAAAGCCACACTAATACAGTTTTCTTGTTTACCTCTTAAGTCAGCATCACTCCTGATATAGTCATCTGACTTTTGAACCATTAATTTCCTCTAGGGAATCTCTATATGTTTACTTTACTTTTGCTTCACATACATGTTTGGTTTTTTTTTTCCCTTTGAGAAACTAAAAAGGGATATTTCATGTTATTTCCTGTAAGCAATTAAATGAAGATAATTTCTGTCATGTTCGACTGTCTACAAAGTATTTTACCAGGTGATGGTTACTAAGAATGAATGTCTGATGGTAATTTATATATTTAAAATACTTAGAAGAGAACCAAACACCTGGCTGAGCTCTCTGTGATTGGAGCCCAGGAAAATCTTCATTTCATATTCTTCTTCTTGCCAGTGATACCCACTCTATTTTCTCTGGTCTTGACCAGAAGAGTTAGAAAAAGTAGCCTCCACAAGCTCTCTCCTTTCTTCATTTCCCATTCTATTCTTAGGTCTTGGTGTCAGCCTCTACTACTATATAGAAATTTCCCTCTAAAAAGTTGAATTGTTAAATAGCTTTTTTATTGGCATCAGTCTTTTCCACACCACCCTGTAATATTTCACAGTGTTGACAAACTTCTGCCTTGAGTCCCCTCTTGCCTCTGTTGCTAAACATTCTCATGTCTTCTACCCTCTCACTTCTTCTCCTTCTTTTTGGAGGAGCACCTCCAGACTATGGGAGATGGGTTGGTTTCTTTTAAACCAGTGACTCTTCAAAGAAGGATGAAAGGATGGAAGCCTAAAGTTGTCCAGGTACTTCCTTGGACCCTTCGAGTCTTCAGAGAAGCCCTATAGCATTGAAGGAGGCTGTCCCCAAATTGCTATTCTGTTGAGCTTTGGGGGCTACTGCCCAGATTAGCTTCTATCCCCTTGAATACTGCTAGGATTGCTAAGAACTTTCTCTAGCTCTGGAGGTAGCAGGAACAACACATCTTTAGTTCTGAAAAGTCTTAGGACCATCTTAGCTTCTGATAGCACCATTGTTGCTATCTGCATGCCACACAGGTATGGTCTAATTTCTATCTCAGTGCTGTCCTTTCATATAAAGTCATGGAACATAGTGCTAGTAAAAGCCACCTTTCTTTCTTTGCTAAGACCTGAAAGGGAATTTTAGTTACTTGTTCACCTGCATGTTTCTGAGGGAATTACCAATATCAGGAAAACTGAAATGATTGAATCAGGCAGAATGCAGGAAATAATATACATATCCCAGGCTATATTTGCAACATAACCTTGAAAGGATTGATTAAATGGATGGACAAAAGTGTTGAAAACTATGCTGTTAGCAGTTAGGGAATTTTGTGGAAACGTCACATTCAGCTTTCTGTTACTTCAGTGAAGGACTGGCTATATAATTATATATGCATGGCAGACAGTATGTAACAACAGTTTCTTCCCTTCTTATATAATTCTGAATTTATTGTGGAGCAGCATGCCATTGTCTAAGCCAATCATGACAGTAATGTTCTTTGCCACAAACTCAATTTCCCAGACTCTTTTTTCATTGGGAGGGTTATCTGACCCAGTTCTACCCAGAGATACACAAAGGGAATTCACTGTGTGTCAGAGAAAGTTAAAAAAGGAGAGAGTAGCCTGGCTGTGAATTTCTTCCTGCCTTTGAATGTGGTCATGATGCCTAGAATCATGTAAAAATATTAACATGCTGATAATCGTTGATAAGATGAATGGAACATATATGGGTCTTAGTGATATTGTTGAACTGCCAGACCAATACTTGTCTCTCTATATCTGTTCAGTTCACTTCAGTCACTCAGTCATTTCTGACTCTTTGTCACCTCATGGACTGCAGCACCCGACTTCCCTGTCTATCACCATCCCAGAGCTTGCTTAAACTCTATATCTGTACTTCTTATTAAATAAGGGAGAAGGGAATGGCAAACCACTTCAGTATTCTTGCCTTGAGAACTCCATGAACGGTATGAAAAGGCAAAAATATATGACACTGAAAGATGAACTCCCCTGGCTAGTAAGTGCCCAATATGCTACTGGAAGGAGTGGAGAAGTAGCTCCAGAGAGAATGAAGAGGCTGAACCAAAGTGAAAACGATGCCCAGTTGTGGATGTGACTGGTGGTGGAAGTAAAGTCTGATGCTGTAAAGAACAATATTGCATGGGAACCTGGACCCATGAATCAGGGTAAATTGGAAGTGGTCAAACAGGAGATGGTGGGTGAACATCAACATTTTAAGAAACAGAGAACTAAAAGAGACTGGAATGGGGGAATTTAATTAAGATGACCATTATATCTACTACTGCGGGCAAGAATTCCCTTAGAACAAATGGAGTAGCTCTCATAGTCAACAAAAGAGTCCAAAATGCAGTACTTGGGTGCAATCTCAAAAATGACAGAATGATTTCTGTTCATTTCCAGGGCAAACCATTCAATATCACGGTAATCCAAGTCTGTGCCCCAATCAGTAATGCTGAAGAAGCTGAAGTTGAATGGTTCTGTGATGACTTACAAGACTTTCTAGAACTAACACCAAAATAAGATATCCTTTTCATCATTGGGGACTGGAATGCAAAAGTAGGAAGTCAAGACATACCTGGAGTAACAGGCAAGTTTGGCCTTAGGGTACAAAATGAAGCAAGGCAAAGGCTCCCAGAATTTTGCCAAGAGAATGCATTGGTCATAGCAAACACCTTCTTCCAACAACACAAGAGATGACTCTATACATGGACATTATCAGATAGTCAATACCAATTTCAGAATGATTATATTCTTTGCAGTTGAAGATGGAGAAGCTCTATACAGTAAGCAAAAACAGGACCAGGAGCTGACTGTGGCTCAGATCATAAACTCCTTATCACCAAATTCAGACTTAAATTGAAGAAAATAGGGAAAACAATTAGGCCATTCAGGTATGGCCTAAATCAAATCTCTTACAGGTATACAGTGGAAGTGACAAATAGATTCAAGGAATTAGATCTGATAGAGTGCCTGAGAACTATGGATGTAGGTTTGTAACATTGTACAGGAGGCAGTGATCAAAACTATCCCCAAGAAAAAGAAATGCCAAAGGCAAACTGCTTGTCTGAGGAGGCCTTACAAATAGCTGAGAAAAGAAGAGAAGAGAAAGGTGAAGAGAAAAGGAAAGATATAGCCATCTGAATGCAGAGTTCCAAAGAAGAGCAAGAAGAGATGAGAAAGCCTTCCTAAGTGATCATTCCAAGGAAATAGAGGAAAACTGTAGAATGGGAAAGACTAGAGATCTCTTCAAGAAAGTTAGAGATACCAAGGGAATATTTCATACAAAGATGGGCTCAATAAAGGACAGAAATGGTATGAACCTAACAGAAGCAGAAGATATTAAGAAGAGGTGGTAAGAATACATAGAAGAACTGTACCAAAAAGATCTTCATGACCCAGATGACCACGATGGTGTGATCACTCAGATCACGCCAGACATCCTGATGTGCGAAGTCAAGTGGGCTTTAGAAGCATTACTACAAACAAAGCTAGTGGAGGTGATGGAATTCCAGCTGAGTTATTTCAAATCCTAAAAGATGATGCTGTGAAAGTGCTACACTCAACATGCCAGCAAATTTGGAAAACTCAGCATTTGCCACAGGAATGGAAAAGATCAGTTTTCATTCCAAACCCAAAGAAAGGCAATGCCTAAGAATGTTCAAACTACCACATAATTGCATTCATCTCACACACCAGCAAAGTAACGCTCAAAATTCTCCAAGCCAGGCTTCAACAGTACATGAACTGAGAACTTGAAGCTGGATTTAGAAAAGGCAGAGGAACCAGGAGGAATCAAATCACCAACATCCACTGGATCATTGAAAAAGCAAGAGAATTCCAGAAAAACATCTACTTTGTTTCATTGACTATGCTAAAGCCTTTGACTATGTGGATTGCAAGAAACTGTGGAAAATTCTTAAAGAGATGGGAATAACAGACCACCTTACCTGTCTCCCAAGAAACCTCTATGCAGTCAAGAAGCAACATTTAGAACCAGACATGGAGCAACAGACTGGTTCCAAATTGGGAAAGGAGTACTTCAAGGCTGTATATTGTCACCCTGCTTATTTAACTTATATGCAGAGTACATCATGAGAAATGCCAGACTGGATGAAGCACCAGCTGGAATCAAAATTGCCAGAAGAAATGTCAATAACCTCAGATATGCAGATGACAACACCCTTATGGCAGAAATTGAAGAGAAACTAAAGAGCCTCTTGATGAAAGTGAAAGAGGAGAGTGAAAGCGTTGGCTTAAAGTTCAACATTCAGAAAACGAAGATCATGGCATCTGGTCCCATCACTTCATGGGAAATAGATGGGGAAACAGTGGAAACAGTGGCTGACTTTATTTTGGGGGGCTTCAAAATCACTGCAGATGGTGACTGCTGCCATGAAATTAAAAGACGCTTGCACCTTGGGAGAAACTCTATGATAAACCTAGGCAATATATTAAAAAGCAGAGACATTACTTTGCCGACAAAAGGTCTGTCTAGTCAAAGCTGTGATTTTTCCAGTAGTCATTTTGGATGTGAGAGTTGGATCATAAAGAAGGCTGAGCACCGAAGAATTGATGCTTTTGAACTGTGTTGTTGGAAAAGACTCTTGAGAGTCCCTTGGACTGCAAGAAGATCTAACCAGTCCATCCTAAAGGAAATCAGTCCTGAATATTCATTGGAAGGACTGATACTGAAGCTGAAGTTTCAATACTTCGGCTACCTGATGAGAAGTACTGACTCATTAGAAAGGAACCTGATGTTGAGAAAGATTGAGTGCCACTGGAGAAGGGGATGACAGAGGATGAGATGGTTGGATGGCATCACCGATTCTATGGACATGAGCTTGATCAAGCTCCCAGAGTAGTGATGGACAGGGAAGCCTGGTGTGCTGTAGTCCTTAGGGTTGCAATGAGTTGGACACAACGTTTTCTCCAGATATGTACCCAGGAATGGGATTGCTGGATCATATAGTAGCTCTATATTTAGTTTTTTAAGGAACCTCCATACTGTTCTCCATGTGGCTATACCAATTTACATTCCCCCTAAAAGTGTAGGTGCATTTCCTTTTCTCCACACCCTCTCTAGCATTTATTGTTTGTTGACTTTTTGATGGCTATTCTGACTGGTGTGAGGTGATACCTCATTTTAGTTTTGATTTGCATTTCTCTAATAATTAGTGATGTTGAGCATCTTTTCATGTAATTTTTAGTCATCTTTATGTCTTATTCTTCTCCAGTAGACTGGAGAAATGTCTATTTACATCTTCTGCCCATTTTTTGATTGGCTTGTTTGTTTCTTTGAAATTGAGCTGCTTGAATGTGTGTGTATTTTGGAGATTAATCCCTTGTTACTTCATTTGCAAATATTTTCTCCCACTCAGATCAATGTCTTCTCATTTTGTTTATGGTTTCCTTTTCTGTGCAAAAGGTTTGAAGTTTAATTGGGTCCCATTTATTTACTTTGTTTTTATTTTCATTAATTTCAGAGGTGGATCAAAAAAGATCTTGCTTGGATTTATGTCAGAGAGTGTTCTGCCTATGTTTGCCTCTAAGAATTTTATAGTATCCAGCCTTATATTTAGATCTTTAATCCATTTTGAGTTTATTTTTGGGTATGGTGTTAGGGGTGTTCTAATTTCATTCTTTTACATGTAGCTCTCCAGTTTTCCCAGCTCTTCTTATTGAGGAGACCATCTTATCTGCATTGTATATTCTTGCCTCTTTTGTCATAGATTAGGTGACCATAAGTGCATGGGTTTATTTCTGGGATTTCTATCCTGTTGCTTTGATTGAATTTCTGTTTTTGTGCTGGTACCATACTGTTTTGATGGCTGTAGTTTTCTTTTTTTTTTTTTTAAATTTTTACTTTATTTTACTTTACAATACCGTATTGGTTTTGTCATACATTGACATGAATCCACCATGGNATTTTGGAGCCCAAAAAAATAAAGTCTGACACTGTTTCCACTGTTTCCCCATCTATTTCCCATGAAGTGATGGGACCAGATGCCATGATCTTCGTTTTCTGAATGTTGAGCTTTAAGCCAACTTTTTCGCTCTCCTCTTTCACTTTCATCAAGAGGCTTCTTAGTTCCTCTTCACTTTCTGCCATAAGGTGGTGTCATCTGTATATCTGAGGTTATTGATATTTCTCCTGGCAATCTTGATTCCAGCTTGTGTTTCTTTTCTCCAGTCCAGCGTTTCTCATGATGTACTCTGCAAAATGCTAAATGGGATTTCCCCCTTGATTTCTTTTTCTGATATTTTGTTGTTTGTATATAAGAATGCAAGAGATTCTGTGATTTAATTTTGTCTTCTGCAATGTTACCAATTCATTGGTGAGCTCTAGCAGTTTCCTGGTAGTATCTTCATTGTTTTATATGTATAGTATTAAGTCATCTGCAAACAGTGACAATTTTAGTTCTTCTTTAGCAATTTAGATTCTTGGTATTGCCTTTTCTTCTCTGATTGCTGTGGCTAGGACTTTCAAAACTATTTTTGAATAATGGTGAGAGTGGACATCCTTGTCTTGTTTCTGGTCTTAGGGGGAAATGTTTTCATTTTTTCACCATCAAGAGTCATGTTTGCTGTAAGTTTGTCATATATGGCCTTTTTAAATGTTGAGGTAGGTTCCCTCAATGCCCACTTTATGGAGGGTTTTTTAAAAACCACAAATCGATATTGAATTTTGGCAAATGGTTTTTCTGCATCTATTGAGATGATCATATGGTTTTTATTTTTCAGTGTATCACACTGATTGATTTGTGGATACAGAAAAATTCTTACATCCCTGAGATAAAGCTCATTTGATTATGGCATATGATCCTTTTAATGTGTTGTTGCATTTGGTTTCTTAGTCTTTTTGGGGATTTTTGCAACTATGTTTATCAGTGATATTGGCGTGTAATTTTCTATTTTTGGTGTGCTATCTTTGCCTAGTTTTGGTATAAGGGTGATTGGTAGTTTTGTAGAATGAGCTAGGGCGTGTTCCTTCCTCTGGAATTCTTTGGAAGAGTTTCAGACAACGTTTTCAATCTCCTCTTTCACTCTCCCCAAGTGGCTCTTTTTAGTTCCTCTTCACTTTCTGCCATAAGGGTGTTGTCATCTGCATATCTGAGGTTGCTGATATTTCTCCTGGCAATCTTGATTCCAGCTTGTGCTTCTTCCAGCCCAGGCTTTCTCATGATGTACTCTGCACAGAAGTTAAATATGCAGGGCGACAATATACAGCCTTGACGTACTCCTTTCCCTATTTGGAACCGTTCTGTTGTTCCGTGTCCAATTCTAACTGTTGCGTCCTGACCTGCATGTAGGTGTCTCACGAGGCAGGTCAGGGGGTCTGGTATCCCGATCTCTTGAAAATTTTCCAACAGTTTAGTGTGATCCATCCCCTAGAATGAAAAGGACATCTTTTTGGGGGTGTTAGTTCTAAAAGGTCTTGAAAGTCTTCATAGGACCGCTCAACGTCAACTTCTTTGGCGTGACTGGTTGGGGCATAGGCTTGGATTACCATGATATTGAATGGTTTGCCTCGGAAACGAACAGAGATGATTCTGTCGTGTTTTGAGATGGCATCCAAGTACAGCATTTCAGAGTCTTTTGTTGACCATGGTGGCTACTCCATTTCTTCTAAGGGATTCCTGCCCACAGTAGCAGNTGATTCCAGCTTGTGCTTCTTCCAGCCCAGCCTTTCTCATGATGTACTCTGCACATAAGTTAAATATGCAGGGCGACAATATACAGCCTTGACGTACTCCTTTCCCTATTTGGAACCGTTCTGTTGTTCCGTGTCCAATTCTAACTGTTGCATCCTGACCTGCATGTAGGTGTCTCACGAGGCAGGTCAGGGGGTCTGGTATCCCGATCTCTTGAAAATTTTCCAACAGTTTAGTGTGATCCATCCCCTAGAATGAAAAGGACATCTTTATGGGGGTGTCAGTTCTAAAAGGTCTTGAATGTCTTCATAGGACCGCTCAGCGTCAACTTCTTTGGCGTGACTGGTTGGGGCATAGGCTTGGATTACCATGATATCGAATGGTTTGCCTCGGAAACGAACAGATGATTCTGGCGTGTTTTGAGATGGCATCCAAGTACAGCATTTCAGAGTCTTTTGTTGACCATGGTGGCTCCTCCATTTCTTCTAAGGGATTCCTGCCCACAGTGGCAGATATAATGGTCATCTGAGTTAAATTCACCCATTCCAGTCCATTTTAGTTTGCGGATTCCTAGAATGTCGATGTTCACTCTTGCCATCTCCTGTTTGACCACTTCCAAGTGGCCTTGATTCATGGACCTAAAGCTCCAGGTTTCCTAGGCAATATTGCTCTTTACAGCATCGGACCTTGCTTGTTTCACCAGTCACATCCACAACTGGGTATTGTTTCTGCTCTGGCTCCATCCCTTCAGTCTTTCTGGAGTTATGTCTCCACTGACCTCCAGTGGCATCCTGGGCACTTACCGACCTGGGAGTTCCTCTCTTAGTAGCCTCTTCGTTTTGCCTTTTCATACTGCTCATGGGGTTCTCAAGACAAGACTACTGAAGTGGCTTGCCAGTCCCTTCTCCAGTGGAGCATATTCTGTCAATCCTGTCCATCGTGACCCGTCCGCCTTGGGTGGCCCCTCACGGCATGGCCTAGTTTCATTTAAGTATTTGTGATTGTTTTGTTCATATTTTCAGTTTTTTCTGGTTCAGTCTGAGAAGCTTGCCTCTTAGAATTTATCAATTTTTGGCTAGGTTGTCTATTTTATTGGTGTAGTTGCATGTAGTACTCTCTTATGATCCTTTGTATTTCTGTGGTGTCCAGTGTAACTTTGTTGTCATTTTAATTTTATTGATTTAAATCCTCTTCCCTTTTTTCTTGAAAAGTCTAGCTAAATGTTTACCAATTTTGTTTATCTTCTCAAAGAACTAGTTCTTAGTGTCATTTCTCTTTGCTATTGTTTTCATCATCTGTATTTCATTTTTCACCACTCTAATTTTTATGACTTGTTTCCTCTACTAACTTTGGGTTTTGTTTGTTCTTCTTTCTCTAGTTAATTTAGGTGTAAAAGTAGGATGTTTGGGATTTTGTTTTCTTGAATTAAGATTATATTGCTATAAACTTCCCTCTTAGATCTGCTTTTGCTGCATCTCGTGGGTTTTACATCATTGTCTTTTCTTTGTCATATGTCTCTAGACATTTTCTGATTTCCTCTTTGAGTTCTTCAATGATCCGTTGATTAGTAACATGCAATTTAGCCTCCATGTGTTTGTGTTTTTTACAGTTGTCTTTTTTATTTTTTCTTTCTATAATTGGGACAGTATACAGCCTTGACATACTCCTTTCTCAATTTGGAACCAGTCGTTGTTCCATGGCAAGTTCTAGCTCTTGCTTCTTGACCTGCTTACAGATTTCTCAGGAGGGGCAGATAAGGTGATCTGGTATTCCCATCTCTGTAAGAATATTTCACAGTTTGTTGTGATCCACACAGTCAGAAGCTTTGGCATAGTCAATAAAGCAGAAATAGATGTTTTTCTGGAATTCTGTTGGTTTTTCGATGATACAATGGATGTTGGCAATTTGACCTCTGGTTCCTCTGCCTTTTCTAAATCCAGCTTGAACATCTGAAAGTTCTTGGTTCTTGTACTGTTGTAGCCTGGCTTAGAGAACTTTGAGCATTACTTTGGTAGCATGTGAGATGAGTGCAATTGTGCACTAGTTTGAACCTTCTTTATCATTGCCTTTCTTTGGGATTGGAATGAAAACTGACATTTTCCAGTCGTGTGGCCACTGCTGAGTTTTCCAAGTTTGCTGGCATATTGAGTGCAGCACTTTCACAGCATCATCTTTTAGGATTTGAAATAACCCAGCTGGAATTACATCACCTCTACTACTTTGTAGTGATGCTTCCTAAGGCCCCTTGACTTTGCACTCCAGGATGTCCAGTTCTAGATGGGTGATTACACCATTGTGATTATCAGGGTCATTAAGATCCTCTTGTATGGTTGCCTTATATATTGAGGTGCTCTTAGTTTGGGTACATATATATTTAAAATTGCTATACCTTTTTCTTGGATTGATCCCTTGATCATTATGTAGTGTCCTTCCTTGTCTCTTATAACTGTCTTTATTTTAAAGTCTATTTTGTCTGAAATGAGTAGTGGTACTCCAGTTTTGTTTGATTTCTGTTTGTGTGGAATATCTTTTTCCATCCCCTCACTTCCTGTGTGTATTTGTCCCTAGGTCTGAATTGGGTCTTTTGAAGACAGCACATATACAGGTCTTGGTTTTGTATCCATTCAGCTAGTGTCTTTTGGTTGAAGCTTTTAATCCACTTACATTAAGGCAGTTATCAATATGTAAATTCCTATTACCATTTTCTTAATTATTTGGGTTTGTTTTTTAAGTCTTTTATTTCTCTTGTGTTTTCCACCCAGAGAAGTTTATTTAGCATTTGTTATAAAGCTGTTTTGGTAGTGCTGAAATCTCTTAGTTTTTGCTTGTCTGTAAAGCTTTTGATTTCTCCATTGAATCCAAATGAGCACCATGCTGGCTAGAGTATTCTTGATTGTAGGTTCTTCCCTTTCATCACTCTAAATATATCATGCTACTCCCTTGTGCCCTGCAGTGTTTCTGCTGGAAAATTAGTTGATAACCTTATGCAGATTCCCTTGTATGTTATTTGTTGCTTTTCTCTTGATGCTTTTTATATTTTTTCTTTGTATTTAATTTTTGTTAGTTTGATTAAACATGTCTTATATTTTTCTGCTTGGGTTTATCCTCTACAGGACTCTGCATTTCCTGAGCTTGGGTACTATTTCCTTTCCCATGTTAGGAAGTTTTCAGCTCTAAGCTCTTCAGATATTTTCTGAGACCCTTTCTCTTCTTCTGGGACACCTGTATTTCACATATTGGTATGTTTAATGTACTGGAGGTCTCTGAGACTATTTTAATTTTTTCATTCTTTTTTCTTTATTCTGTTCTACAGTAGTGATTTTCACCATTCTATCTTACAAGCCACTTATCTGTTCGTCTGCCTTAGTTGTTCTGCTATTGATTCCTTCTTCTACTCTACTTTTCATTTCAGTTATTATACTGTTCATCACTGTTTGTTCTTTACTTTTTCTATATTCTCTTTAAATACTTCTTGTATCTTCTCAATCTGTGCCTTTATTCTTTTTCTGAGATCTTGGATCATCTTTACTGTCATTATTCTGAAATTTTTTTCAGGTAGATTGCCTATCTGCTCTTTATTGAGTTGGCTCCTAGATTTTTAATTTGCTCCTTTGCCTGCAATAGACTTCTCTGTGATCTCACCTTTTCTAACTTACTGTGTTTGTGGCCTCCTTTCTGCAGGCTGCAGGGTTGTAGTTCCTCTTGCTTCTGGTGTCTGTCCCCTCGTGGGTGAGGTGGTCCGGGGGCTTGTGTAGGTTTCCTGGTGGGAGGGACTGATGCCTGCACTCTGGTTTGTGGAGCTGGGTCTTGTCCTTCTTGTGGGCAAAGGGATGTCAAGGAGTGTGTTTGAGTTGTCTTTGAGCTGAGAGCAACTTTAGGCAGTTTGTCTGCTGATGGGTGGAGGTGTGTTCCTGTCTTGATAGTTGTTTAGCTTGAGGTGTTCCAGCACTGGAGCTTGCAGGCCATTCAGTGAAACTGGGTCTTTAGGCTGAGATGGGGCCTTCCAGGAAGCTCATGCTAATTAATATTCCATGGGGCTGGTAATTCTCTGGCAGTCCAGTGGCCAGGATTCAATGCTCCCACCATGGGAGCTCAGGTTTGACACTCACCCAGGGAACCAAGAGGCCACAAAGAAAATAAAAAACAAGAAAACAAACAGACAAACAGAACCCCCCCCCCCCCAAACCAAAACAAACAAAAAAAACAAAAAAACTTTCCCTGCAGACTTTTCTTTT
>SJYH01002714.1:478046-495350 GCA_006408735.1 Sylvicapra grimmia | reverse complement strand
GGCCTGGCGTGCTGTGATTCATGGGGTCGCAAAGAGTCGGACACGACTGAGTGACTGAACTGAACTGAACTGAATGTGCTCCAGGGAATAAGCGATATCATATGATATTTGTCTTTCTTGGTCTGATTTACTTCTCTTAGTATGACAGTCTCTAGGTCTACCCATGTTGCTGCAAATGGTGTTATTTTGTTATTTTTATGACTGAGTACTATTCCATTGTATGTGTGTATCACATCTTCTTTATTCATTTCTCTGCTGATGGACATTTAATTTGCTTCCATGTCCTGTCTACTGTGAATAGTAATGCCATGAATGTTGGTGTGCATGTACTTTTTTGAGTCATGGTTTTCTCCAGGTATATGCCCAGGAGTGGGATTGCTGAATCAAAAACTGGATTTTCAGTTATTTAAGGAACCTCTGTACTATTCTCCATAGTGGCTGTACCAGTTTGCATTCCTACAAACAGTGTAGGAGGGTTTCCCTTTCCTCCACACCCCTTCTAGCATTTATTGTATATAGTCTTTTTAATGATGGCCATTCTGACCAGTGTAAGGTGATACTTCATTGTAGTTTTAATTTGCATTTTCTTTAATAGTTAGTGATGTTCGTGTGCTTTTTAGCCAGCTGTATGTCGTCTTTGGAGAAATGTCTATTTGGATCTCCTACCCATTTTTTATTGCATTGCTTGCTTTTTTGCTATTGAGCTGCATGAGCTGTTTGTATATTTTGGAGATTAATCCCTTGTTGATTATTTCACTTGCAAATATTTTCTCCTGTTCTTAGGGTTGCGTTTTGTTACTTTCCTTTGATGTGCAAAAGCTTTTAATTAGGTCCCATTTGTTTATTTTATTTTCATTTTCAATACTCTAGGAGGTGAATGGAAAAAGATCTTGCTGTGATTTCTGTTAGAGAGTGTTCTCCCTGTGTTTCCCTCTAATAAAAGTTTTATAGTATCTGGCCTTACTTTTAGGTTTTTAATCCATTTGAGTTTATTTTTATGTATATGGTATTAAGATGTGTTCTAATTTCATTTTCTTACATGTAGCTGTCCATTTTGCTCATCACCACAAGAGAATAATTTTCTTAATGGAATAAACTGAGACTCAAAGAAGTTAGCTGGTTTTAAATGTGAAATGTCATGGCAGAATCAGATTAGCAGTGTGTGTTAGACTCAAATTTGGGAAATACTCCTTGTATTCAAGCATAATTTGGTCCGAACTATTTTGATAATTAGGGCTTCCTGGTGGCTCAGTGGTAAAGAATCTGCTTTCAGGAGACACAGGCTTGCTCTCTGGGTTGGGAAGATCCCCCAGAGAAGGAAATAGTAACCCACTCCAGCATTCTTGCCTGGGAAATCCTAGGGACAGAGGAACTTGGTGGGCTATAGTCCAAGGGGTTGCAAAAGAGTTGGACATGACTTAGAGACTAAACAACAACAACAAAAAAATCTGTGGTAATTACTTCCAGGATGCATGCATATTTGTGTGGAAAATCAGAAATGAATATCTATGAAACTCTAAAATATGCTTCACTAGAAAACTCTTTTCATTCCCTATCCTGCACTACCCCTTGAAAAACATATAGCCCAGACCTGTGGATAAAGAAATCATTTACATTAAAAAAGTAACTGCTGACAGTTTTTCATTCAGGCTGATTGCACAGCTGGATAACACAATCAGTAGTTGAAAGGGCCAGAGGGATTTAAGTTAAAAAAAAAAAAAAAAGGCATCCATAATTACTGAGGGAAAAAGGTAGCTCACTGTAATATGGGCTGCCTCCAGCTGGTGGAAGGTGTTCACATGCCTGTGGTTACAGATATTGCAATTAATCAAAGTTTATCTTTGAGAAAAGAGGGTATAACAAACCGAGAAATGACTGCCTTGTAGAGATTAGAGGTTCTCGAGGTTCAGTCACCTCCAAAGTTATTTGTTGGCCACATAATTTTCTGCTGTCAGTACTGAGTCCTGGTGGTGCAAAAATAATTGGATACAAATCCTTTTCTAGAAGGATTCACAATGCTAGGCTAGAAAGGGGGTCAACATAGACAAGTGCTAGATTAGACAAGAACTCTGAGGTATGAGGAAGATATTGGAGAAACAGAGCAGATTCTTTGCTAAATTTTTCTCAGTTGTCAGAGAAGATCTCATGGTGAAGAGATTTATTAAGTTAAATAAAAAAGCTGAGTTGGGGCTCTCCAAGGGTAAACGTGAGGAAGAAAATTCCAGTCAGAGGGCAGAGCACATGCAGAGAGTGGTGGGAGATCATGTGTAATAAACAGCAAGTAGCTGAGGCTGGTGGAGAAGAAAATGGCAGCCCATGCCAGTACTCTTGCCTGGAAAAACCCATGGACGGGGAAGCCTGGTGGGCTGCCATCTATGGGGTCGCACAGGGTCGGACGCGACTGAAGCGATGCAGCAGCAGCAGCAGCAGCTGAGCCTGGTGGAGCTCATGGGTACTTGGGGGTGTGTATCCGAGCAGGACACTATGGGTTCTTCCAGGGCAAACCCCTCCCCCATGTCCTCTGCCTGCCTCTTGTTTGTATAAATAAGACCTTCCCTGAGTCACAAAAGCCTAACTCAAGAATTAATGATTGAAAGTGATGTGAACATGTAGTGACATAGTTGGACCAGGAGAACTGGTAACAATTGATAGCTTATGGTGAACAATGTCACATTCGTGATCTCCATAGAAGATTTAGCTTCGGAACCAGGGACCAGGCTTGATCACTCAAGATCTTTTGTGTAGCAGAGTTTTATTAAAGTAAAAAAGGGACAGAGAAAGCTGACAGAGACATCAGGAGGGGGACAGAGAGTGCCCCCACTCACTAGTCTTATCAAGGCCTTATATACTTGGACCAAATCCACTCTCACAACATGCATCTTAAATTAACAAGATTAGAACTAGCAATAGAAAGGTCTTGCCAGACCCACCCTCACAATATAGTCTAAGATTAGTCAGAAGGTTCTTGTTAAGGAGAAACATGTCCCTGAGCAAGATATGTTATTATATTGACTAAGACAAAGCAATGTAGGGGAAAAAAAAAAACAAACAAACACCTTTGTCCTTTTCTCCTCTTTGAGAACCCTAGGCCCCTTTTTCCTCCTCAAGGGCCCAGACTCCTTATCAGCCTACCTAAGAATCAGCTCTCTCAGCCACATGGCAGTCACAGAATCTTTAGCTCCTCTCTGAAGTTCCTAGATAGCAGTAGCTGATGCACATTTCCTAAATTGTCTTACATAAGCTAAAACCACCACCAAATGGAAGAACTATTAATACTTGATGACACTGCATAATCCCTCCAGCTACTCCTCCTAGATGGAGTCATCCACTGGTTTTTCCCTGATGACCCTGGTCAGCTTTCTTCTCTCTTGAATATCCATGCAGATGCACCTTGCAACAGCCTGCCCTCTCACTTGGCTTCCTCACAGCACAGTGCATCTAGTCCTTCAGAGTAAAACCCTGCACTGATCTTTCACTTATTTCATCTACCACATCCCAATTTTCAGCAAATTCTTAACCTATATATGAAAATATCCTGAATTCAGTGTTTTCATTTCCTCTGGCTCTACCATCTTAATCTTTTGCCTAGATCACTCAACCTGGGCCCCCGCTTCAGCTGATCTCTTCTAGCTTTTTCTCAATTTCACAGTATAAAATATACTTATAAAATATTAAGTCAAACAATCTCACTCCATGCTAACGACCCCCTGAAGACTTCTAATCACTTTTAGAACAAGATACAAAGTCCTTACCAAGGCCGACTCAATGGACATGAATTTGAGCCAACTCCAGGAGATAGTGAAGGACTGGGAAACATGGCATTGCAGAGTTGGACAAGACTTAGTGACTGAACACCAACAACAGGCCTTTCTGCACTAGAAGACGTCCTCAGGTCAGGACTACATTCTCACCTCCTCTGGAGTCTTCTTTGAACCCAGGTCCTCCTCATGCTCTCTCCAGCCTGTGCTCATGCTGTGTCTGTGCCGTCTCTCTCACATTGTGTTGAAATGAGCAATGATCTNCTATATATGAAAATATCCTGAATTCAGTGTTTTCATTTCCTCTGGCTCTACCATCTTAATCTTTTGCCTAGATCACTCAACCTGGGCCCCTGCTTCAGCTGATCTCTTCTAGCTTTTTCTCAATTTCACAGTATAAAATATATTTATAAAATATTAAGTCAAACCATCTCACTCCATGCTAATGACCCCCTGAAGACTTCTAATCACTTGTAGAACAAGATACAAAGTCCTTACCAAGGCCGACTCAATGGACATGAATTTGAGCCAACTCCAGGAGATAGCGAAGAACCAGGAAACATGGCATCGCAGAGTTGGACAAGACTTAGTGACTGAACAACAACAACAGGCCTTTCTGCACTAGAAGACGTCCTCAGGTCAGGACTACATTCTCACCTCCTCTGGGAGTCTTCTTTGAACCCTGCGGGCTGGACCCAGGTCCTCCTCATGCTCTCTCCAGCCTGTGCTCATGCTGTGTCTGTGCCGTCTCTCTCACATTGTGTTGAAATGAGCAATGATCTNTCTCACCTCCTCTGGGAGTCTTCTTTGAACCCTGCGGGCTGGACCCAGGTCCTCCTCATGCTCTCTCCAGCCTGTGCTCATGCTGTGTCTGTGCCGTCTCTCTCACATTGTGTTGAAATGAGCAATGATCTTCCTTCATTTGTTCACAGCATCTCTCCAGCCCAGTGCCATGTCTCATTTGTCTTATTAGCTTGACCATATAGCTGGCACAGGAGTAAGTGCTCATTAAATACTTATTGAACAGAAACTGTACCAAGATGAACAAGACACGGTCTTTGCCATCAGGTTGCCCACAGACTATTTGATGAGACAGGGGTATAATACAGTGTGATAAGAGTTATAACAGTTATATTAACAAGTGCAGTTGGAGTCCTGTGTCCAGCATAGCCAATGCTAAAGAAGCAATGGAACAGTCACTGTGACTTTTCCCTGGTGAATCTGAGCAGAATTTATGTTCATTTAGGAAAAGAATGACTTTAGAGTTGTTAGATGGTTTACTGTGTGCTTGCCGTGCTCAGTCGCACAGTCACGTCCGATTGTTTGTGACCCTGTAGACTGTAGTCCACCAGGTTCCTCTGTCCATGGGATTCTCCAGGCAAGGATATTGGCATGGGTTGCCATGCTCTCCTCCAGGGGATCTTGCCAGGCCAGGGATCAAACCCAGGTCTCACATTGCAGGCAGATTCTTTACCATCTGAGCCACCAGGGAAGCCCATTAGATTGTTTATAAAGTTATAAAGCTCTTAGAAACCCTCATAAAGCAAAAGTTACTATTAATAGTGAAATACTAACCTCTGAGCAGCAGCTGGCAAGCCTGGTTTTTCACATCACTGAATCTACTGACACCTATAAAGTTTNTTGTTTATAAAGTTATAAAGCTCTTAGAAACCCTCATAAAGCAAAAGTTACTATTAATAGTGAAATACTAACCTCTGAGCAGCAGCTGGCAAGCCTGGTTTTTCACATCACTGAATCTACTGACACCTATAAAGTTTCCTCCTTGTGGAAAAAAAAAAAAAAAGTTTTACAAAGGTTAGCTTCTTTAATGTTCCTTTTACACTGTCCTGCAAAGGGTTTTCTAAGTAGTAAAGGTCAGAATGATGGCTGATGTGTCTAATAACAGTTTTAGATTTTACTCTACTCCCTGGTGGTTAGGTTTGTTAAGTGTTGTGTATTCTCTTTGTTGAAACTGCTGCAGCTGTTAAAATGTTTCATAAGCTTATTTGTTTTTACAATGGGTATATTGATTTATTAGAACTGACACAATTAGCAGTGGAAAGTGATCACTGAATATATTTTGAAGGCATCTTGGTTTGATGAAAACACATGAGTTTGGAGGGTGGATCTACTTATTTTAGAAACTCACCTTTGCTTCAAATAAGCTGGGTAGTTTTGTGAAAATGTCATAAGTCTTTTAAATTTGTTTTCATTTGTGTGGAGTCACAATACTTGCAACCAATGCAAGACTGACTTGAGAATAAAATGAGATAATATATGAGGAACTAACAATGTCTGGAGAATAATATGTGTTTAATAAATGTATGTTTTTCTTTTCTTATAGGTAAGACTTTTCTACTTAGAGTCCTCCTTGGTAAGTATTTCAAGCTTCTTTTAGATTTTACCACTTGAGAATCTATTGTCTTTAAGCTCAACACTCAATGTTTCTATGATAATACTGTATCAACTAATACTTAATGGCTATGTAATGATTATATCATTCTCAGTATATGATTACCGTCAACAGTCTCATTTCTTTCTTACTTATTTAGGTCCATTTTACAGATAAAGAAAATGAGATATAGAGAGGCTGAGTAATTTGTCCAAGGTAAAACTAGCACACTTCAGGGTCAACCCTCAGAGTCTGACTCCAAAGCGGTATTCTAAGAACTGCCTCTTGGTATAATATTCACTTTCTGTCTCTTCTCCCACCACATTAAACGCTACTATTTCAGCTAAAGAGGATTAGACAGAGACAAGAAGAATCCCTTTCCCATCATCTGTATAGCATGAAGCGAGAGCCAACAGGCAAGAGCAGAAAGGAAAGAACATACTGCTGAGAGGGCAATGAAGGGGGAGGTCATGGGACATCTCAGCTGCAGGAGGCGTTGCGATGGTCACTTCAACCTCAGACGCTCGCTCATGGTAAAGCAGCTGGGCTGATGGTTGCCTCTAGGTCCTGGGTAGTAAGTCTCTGGAAGCTCACTGAGCACCAAGAATCATTATTTTCTTGTCAGTCGACTTAAATCACTAAGTCTGGGTATAGTAATATCCATTTTGGGTCATCTGCTTCTAAGAGGGGTTCTGGGGCCCAGAGTAGATGGCTGGTCTCTATCTGACTTATCACTTGGCTGAGTCTTTGAGTCCAGGGACTGCTCTGCTCAAATTAAGTTGTATATGCTTAAATGTTTTATTCAAATGATGTTTTTTTTTTTTTTTTTCCTCAATTGAAAAAAGAATCAGAGTTTGAAGAGTAGAAGCTGCTATCCATGACTGTTTACACCAGCAAGTCATCAGAAATCTACTGGGCACTAGGTAGGGTTGTGGTCCCTGTCATTTGCCCACCCATGTAATGTGGTCAGGTTAGACGATCATCTTCAGGCAGTGGGTTCTTGAGGATCCTGACACTCAGGACTCAGGTCTGCAGGCACGCAGAACGAAGGGCATCAAGCACAATACCTTTCAGCTTCAACTCCAATCTCAGGAATCTGACCCCTTCGTTGGCATGTGATTAGATGTCACTCGACTCTTCTGGCTGTGGCTTGAATTTTGAATCTCTAAAGAATGAATGAATGCATTACATACATTTGAACTTGAGGATCTTTCAATTATCTGCATGGAAATTTATGCAAAAGAGGCAAATCAACAAACCACTGATTTTTACTGCATTTCACTTTTACCACCCTAAACTCTCTTTCCTAATCTCTCCTCTGAGCAGCTAGGCTTGCTTGTGAATAGCTTTTGTATTCCCTGGTGTGGACATACGGTTAGAAGGATTTTGAATTGGATGAAATTGAAATTGGGATCTGTGTTTTAAATAGGGATTGTATGCTAGTTTATTTTATGTTTTTATTTTTAAATTTTGGCTGTGCTGGATCTTCATTGCACTGCACAGGTTTTCTCTAATTGTGGAGCATAGGGTTTAGAACTCACCAGCTCAGTAGTTGCAGCTCTCACACTTCTCTAGTTGCAATGCAGGGGCTCTCTACTTGCCCTGGGGCAGATGGGAATCTTAGTTCCTCCACCAAGGATTGAACCCATGCCCCCTGCATTAAAAGGCACATCCTTAATCATTTAACCATCAGAGAAATCCCATGGGATCTAATTTTTTTTAATATGATTCCATTACTGCTATACTTTCTTCCCTCTGTTACCATGGACTACCTTTGACAAAGAACAACTGGATACTTGCTTAGCACTATTCTAAGAGAATAGAGTAAAATTTCCATTTATAGTTTTAGAATTTTAGAATTATTCATTTTAGAAATATTAATGGATTCACGTAGGTAGTAAGAGTTGAAGTCAGAAGTCTCTAAGCCTGCTGCTGCTGCTGCTGCTAAGTCGCTTCAGTTGTGTCCGACTCTGTGCGACCCCATAGACGGCAGCCCACCAGGCTCCCCCATCCCTGGGATTCTCTAGGCAAGAATACTGGAGTGGGTTGCCATTTCCTTCTCCAATGCATGAAAGTGAAAAGTCAAAGTGAAGTCGCTCAGTCGTGTCTGACTCTTAGCGACCCTGTGGACTGCAGCCTACCAGGCTCCTCGGTCCATGGGATTTTCCAGACAAGAGTACTGGAGTGGGGTGCCATTGCCTTCTCTAAGCCTTGTGGACACAAAAACTCGTAACTAATGAGTGTGCTTTTATCAGCTCAATTTTCTTCAGTTTTTCCAGCACAGAAGGGTGGTTTGAAAAACCAAATAAATGAGTCTTGGAAAATAATGTTTTATTTATCTTACAAGGGAATTAATTCTCAAAATCAGTGAATAAATCTTTCTCAGATTGATGAGGAAAACAGTACAATTAAATTTTTATGATGTTTACTGAGCAAGTATCCACTTTCAGGAATAGACACTGTTTTTTCCCTCTTTAGTTTCATCTCAAAAGCTAACAGAATTTTGGAAAGCAGTCACATCTGTGAAGTTAGAGTTCAGTGGGTGTTTGGATGTGCCAGGTGAGATAAATTTGCCAAGGATCAGCTTCCTTCTCTGGCTACATTTCCCCCTCCTCAGTGAAATAGCATTTAAAAGGAAACATCTCTGAATCATTTTTTACTAATGATTGAACAACAGCATGCTCACTTCCTCCTCCTGGCTGTAGTCTTCCTTCTTCCCAGAACAGGTTAGGAATAAAAGACACAATGACATGGAAACATTTGCCAGAAACTACATTTCCAACTTTGTTATTAATCTCTCAAATCTAAATAGAAGTGCTAAAGTGGAACACACAGAAAAATAAGATAGGCACATGGAGTGAAATGAGATGAATTTGTTTAACCTAACTAGCATTTCTGTAAGCTGGATTTCATGTTAGCTTTTTTGTCAGCAATAATTCACAATAAAACATCCTGTGTGAAGTCTTAGATAAAATATAAGAAAATATGTATCCAGAGTATAGTACATCTTAAAATTAAACAAAATTGATTTGATTGAATCTGTGGGATTTTCTACAGTAGGTTTTTGCTTATGCTGAGTCAGGGCTTTTCTTGTTGTTGTTTTTTAAATCATATGTAATCTGAGCCATAATAATAAAAGATATCATAGTTGGGATATGAATAACAAACCTACACTAGCAATTAAATCACATTATGAGGAAGCCAGTGGGATCAATTTGTATATGTTCTCTATATTAACTAACTTGGAGGGTGGGGACATCCTTGTACTCCAAGGATGTCTTTGATGTCAAATCTGTGATAACAAAGTTCTGGTTTAATCGCCTGTTCTTATGAGTGCTGAAGAGTTGATGCTTTTGAACTGTGGTGTTGGAGAAGACTCTTGAGAGTCCCTTGGACTGCAAGGACATCCAACCAGTCCATCCTAAAGGAAATCAGTCCTGAATATTCATTGGAAAGACTGATGCTGAAGCTGAAACTCCAATACTTTGGCCACCTGATGTGAAGAACTGACTGATTGGAAAAGATCGTGATGCTGGGAAATACTGAAGGCAGAAGGAGAAGGGGACGACAGAGGATGAGATGGCTGGATGGCATCACCAACTCGATGGACGTGAGTCTGAGTGAACTCCAGGAGTTGGTGATGGACAGCGAGGCCTGGCGTGCTGCAATCCATGGGGTCAGAAAGAGTCGGACATGACTGAGCGACTGAATTGAACTGATGATCACTTGCGCTCAATCGTATTAGATCTAGGAAAAATGTGTCTCATTTTCTCTATAATAGAAAGTGTTTAAAATTAGAAGTGTTCTTTAAGCATAATAATTTGATGTTTGTTTATGTTTCTAAGATCAAAGTTTGGCTCCCGATCTTAGAATAATTGTGATTTCAGTCTATGAAATGGAGTATTTCCTGCCATATTGGTAAACAAGGGGGATGTGAGCAGACAGGATGCTGGCCCCAGACAGCTGAGATGCATAGGAAAGGAATGATTTCAGTGAGCCTAGATGCTTGCATCTTCCCATACATTGAAAGGCACTAAATTCCTCGAGATATCTAGTTTTCTTTAATGAACAATAATATTTTGATGTTCCGACTCTCTGCCCTTTGCTGCAGACTTCTATGTAATCTGATTCCTCCCCTGGCCTCTTTGGAGCAGTTTCTCAGGGCTACTTGAGATGCTGCCTTATGGGCTTGAAGTCCTAACAATTTTCACTGAATAAACGTTAGCTCTCAACTTTTAGGTTGCATGTATTTTTTTTCAGTCAACAAATTTTATTCTTAGCCCCAGAAATACTGAGAAATACAAAGAAAAACCATGGATGTGGCTGGCCTACATAGAGCAAGTTAAAGAGAGCATTTAGTACTAAACTAAGAAGAGGAGAAACAAATTTGTATTTGAAAGGTCTTTGAAGTTTATAAAACACTGTACAATTATATATTTGTTACAGAAGGCCTGAATTTAAGGTAGAATTTCTCAGAGAATCCTTATAGCAATTTTCTGTCTTTTTTTTTTGGTAGTAGTCATTTTGTTTCTCATAGCAATTTTTAAGACATTTTTGTAGTTCTAAATGTTTCTATGTAGTTCTATGTTCTAAATGTAGTTCTATGATTTTTTTTTTTTGCAGTTCTAAGTATTTGGACTAAGCACAATTACTAATTACTAATTTTTGAGTAAGGCATGCAGATAATAACTCACAGGTGGGAAGCCATTTTCTTTGACTCTCCTACCAGCTCTTATCAATTGAATGCTATAATGAGACTGAGTCCTGCCTCAGGCCGGAGAGAGCACTGTGATTGATTAATGATATCTGTAAAAGGGTTTGAGGCGCAGGAGGGGGGTGCATGTAGAATGGCATACAGATCTTATAACTGTTGTCCCTAGGTTAATTAATAGAAAAGAAGTCTTGGATCCAGTGGAAGTGTGTCCAGGACTGCAGACAAGAGCGTAACCTGCATTGCAACTCAGCAGGTTATACTCTGTTCATTACGGCAGGGTTAAACCCTGTTCCTAAGAAATTTATCTCAACTCAGGTGTCTGATCTGCAGGTATTTAGTGTCATAGAATGTAGCCATCGTTGGCCTATTCTACAACATATGAGTACATCTGTGTCTCTCTGTTCACACTGTTGGCTGAACTCAGGGTAGGCAAGGCACCAGCCAGGAAGCTGGAAGAAAACTGGAGGAGCTGTAGGTACTGCAGACCAGACATGCTTATTCTCCAGTGGCAGGTGCTGGGGCAAAGGGGTTTCTCAGTGTGGCTAATTCTGTCTATAGAACAAAAGCGGCCGCGGCCGAGCGGGCACAATGTGCTGCACATGTGCAGTGCTGTAAGTGAACTCAGCTGGTACATAATCATGCAGGGTCATTGTTAACAGGGTTTGGGGAGAGGGTGTGAGAGGGTTGGGCAAGTGGGCCTGACTGACGCCACCTCGGTTACATGCTATTTCCCCACATCAGAAGAAGAGTTCTGGGCACTTTTCAGCAGCCTACCAGGCTCCTCCGTCCATGGGATTCTCCAGGCAAGAATACTGGAGTGGGTTGCCATTTCCTTCTCCAGGGGATCTTCCCAACCCAGGGATCAAACCCGGGTCTCTCGCATGGCAGGCAGACGCTTTACCCTCAGCCATCAGGGAAGTCTGGAATTATCCTAATATAAATTTAATTTGAAATTAGAAGTCAAATATTAAGCCAGAAGCTGCCTAAGGAAAAGGTGGCTCCTTAGATCAGCAACACCCGAATCTGTAGTCGCCCCTTCCTTCAACACTGAGCCTGAAGGATAGCGCACATTAACAAGCAGGACTGCAGTCTGTTTAGTCCTGTAGGAAACACCGCTGAGGGTGTGGCCGACGCTGCTTGCTCATCTGTCTGAACTCTTCAAGCGTCCGCTGCTCACCTTCCTCTGAAACGGGAGGAGCTCCTGTTCCTCTCGCCCCATGTTATCTTTTCTGTTCTGTTTGTTCCGCGTCTTGTCACCTTCCTCTGTCCTCCCTCTTTCTCCCTCTCCTTCCCCTCCCCCAGGGTTGATGGCGAGCCTTCTGCCCAGTCAATCTTTCCTGAAAACTCTTCCCATTCAGGTCTCTCAACCCCTCTCTCTATGGCATCGTCTCCCTCCACCTCCAGCTTCTTTTTGCAAAATTACTGAGTGCAAAGATAAAGATCAAACTAGAATTAATAAAAAAAAAAAACTTAAAATAATGGAACTCAATGAATGAAGGTTTTAAAGAAAAAAAAGGTCTTTAATTTAGTCAGTATTACTCTTTTATGAGGGCTTCCCAGGTGGCTCAGTGGTAAAGAATCTGCCTGCCTATGTAGGAGACGTGGATTTGATCCCTGGGTTGAAAAGATCCCCTGGAGGAGGAAATGACAATCCACTCCAGTATTCTTGCCTGGAAAACCCCACGGACAGAGGAGCCTGGTGGGCTACAGTCTATGGGGTCACAAAGAATCAGACAGAGCTGAGCACACACTCATGCACTCTTTCACCGGGGAAGACTTTAGTCCACTGCTGTTTCACATTGGTTTGTTTCGAACTGCAGATTACTTGCCAGTTTTTCATGAAATGCAAATAAAGTGATGGTCCTTTCCTACCAGATGTGCTGGATAGGCATGAGGGCACACTCATTTTCCTAACCAATATTTTCATCAAGAACCTCTTCAGAGTCTTCGAATTACTTCCTGCTGCTAAGTCACTTCAGTCGTGTCCGACTCTGTGCGACCCCATAGACGGCAGCCCACCACGCTCCCCCGTCCCTGAGATTCTCCAGGCAAGAACACTGGAGTGGGTTGCCATTTCCTTCTCCAATGCGTGAAAGTGAAAAGTGAAAGTGAAGTCACTCAGTCGTGTCTGACTCTTAGCAACCCCATGGACTGCAGCCTACCAGGCTCCTGCATCCATGGGATTTTCCAGGCAAGAGTACTGNCAAGCAGGACTGCAGTCTGTTTAGTCCTGTAGGAAACACCGCTGAGGGTGTGGCCGACGCTGCTTGCTCATCTGTCTGAACTCTTCAAGCATCCGCTGCTCACCTTCCTCTGAAACGGAGGAGCTCCTGTTCCTCTCGCCCCATGTTATCTTTTCTGTTCTGTTTGTTCCGCGTCTTGTCACCTTCTTCTGTCCTCCCTCTTTCTCCCTCTCCTTCCCCTCCCCCAGGGTTGATGGCGAGCCTTCTGCCCAGTCAGTCTTTCCTGAAAACTCTTCCCATTCAGGTCTCTCAACCCCTCTCTCTATGGCATCGTCTCCCTCCACCTCCAGCTTCTTTTTGCAAAATTACTGAGTGCAAAGATAAAGATCAAACTAGAATTAATAAAAAAAAAAAACTTAAAATAATGGAACTCAATGAATGAAGGTTTTAAAGAAAAAAAAGGTCTTTAATTTAGTCAGTATTACTCTTTTATGAGGGCTTCCCAGGTGGCTCAGTGGTAAAGAATCTGCCTGCCTATGTAGGAGACGTGGATTTGATCCCTGGGTTGAAAAGATCCCCTGGAGGAGGAAATGACAATCCACTCCAGTATTCTTGCCTGGAAAACCCCACGGACAGAGGAGCCTGCTGGGCTACAGTCTATGGGGTCACAAAGAATCAGACAGAGCTGAGCACACACTCATGCACTCTTTCACCGGGGAAGATTTTAGTCCACTGCTGTTTCACATTGGTTTGTTTCAAACTGCAGATTACTTGCCAGTTTTTCATGAAATGCAAATAAAGTGATGGTCTTTTCCTACCAGATGTGCTGGATAGGCATGAGGGCACACTCATTTTCCTAACCAATATTTTCATCAAGAACCTCTTCAGAGTCTTCGAATTACTTCCTGCTGCTAAGTCACTTCAGTCGTGTCCGACTCTGTGCGACCCCATAGACGGCAGCCCACCACGCTCCCCCGTCCCTGAGATTCTCCAGGCAAGAACACTGGAGTGGGTTGCCATTTCCTTCTCCAATGCGTGAAAGTGAAAAGTGAAAGTGAAGTCACTCAGTCGTGTCTGACTCTTAGCAACCCCATGGACTGCAGCCTACCAGGCTCCTGCATCCATGGGATTTTCCAGGCAAGAGTACTGAAGTGGGGTGCCATTGCCTTCTCCGGGAATTACTTCCTACTTCCATCCTATTTGAACTGGGAAACACTGCCCGAGGCAGGTTTGCATCCTGAAGTGCTCTTAGAGGCCTGGGGACTAGGATGTTAGGAGTATTATAGAGAACCTTAAATTGTGGCTTGATCTTATATTGGAAAGCAAAAATTGTATTTACATTCTGTTACAGAGGGCTTTGAGATTTAAACATTTGAATAAGAATCAGGACTGATGTGCTAATGTCCCAAGAGNAGTACTGAAGTGGGGTGCCATTGCCTTCTCCGGGAATTACTTCCTACTTCCATCCTATTTGAACTGCGAAACATTGCCTGAGGCAGGTTTGCATCCTGAAGTGTTCTTAGAGGCCTGGGGACTAGGATGTTAGGAGTATTATAGAGAACCTTAAATTGTGGCTTGATCTTATATTGGAAAGCAAAAATTGTATTTACATTCTGTTACAGAGGGCTTTGAGATTTAAACATTTGAATAAGAATCAGGACTGATGTGCTAATGTCCCAAGAGGACGGTACTTTGCCAGAGTATTTCTGCCTAAGTGCCTGAGTGCTTAGGGTTCAGCAGTAGCCTTAGAAGCTGAGCCAGGTGGAGTTCGGAGTCTGCTTCCTTTTCCCCTTTCCTTGTTCCTCCCACCCCACTGAAATGTAGGTTTGCTCAAGACATATGAAAAATTAAAATATCATAAGGAGACTGAAAAACAGTGGAAAATGATGAAGACTTACTTTGTGTCTTGTGTTGGAATAAACAAGAGATGATGCTGTGTGATGGAGTAATAACTGCACTGTTAATCTGGAGTCTAGAGGTGTGAGTTTCCTTGTCTAGGACACATTATTTGTCAAGTGTAAAATGAAGAGGAATCAGAAAGTCGTCTCTGCAGTCTTCCCTAGTCCTGAAATGACAGGAGTCAACAAGTGGGAGGGCACACAGAAAGTTTGTCCAGTTAAGACAGAAGCAATGCAGAGATGCAAACCTGGGGAGAAAGAGTGTGGGTGTCCTCCCCAGTGAGGAGGAGCGCAGTCAAGAGGCGGTTAAGTCATCTATATAGGACAGTTCTTCAGGGTCTTTGCTTACCTTTGGCCAATTATGTGGTTTGCTTTAGGTCCTGACCTGCCCTAGGAGCCTCCCCGACATGTGTGCATGATTTTTTCCCAAGATGGATTCCNTGCAGAGATGCAAACCTGGGGAGAAAGAGTGTGGGTGTCCTCCCCAGTGAGGAGGAGCGCAGTCAAGAGGCGGTTAAGTCATCTATATAGGACAGTTCTTCAGGGTCTTTGCTTACCTTTGGCCAATTATGTGGTTTGCTTTAGGTCCTGACCTGCCCTAGGAGCCTCCCCGACATGTGTGCATGATTTTTTCCCAAGATGGATTCCAGCCCAGAGGCCTATGGGACTGCCTTAGCATCACATATTATGGGACAGTGCCTCTTCCTTTTTGACCCCCAAGGAGGCTTTCTGGGCATATCAAATGTCTCCCTTGCCTCAAGGATGGGAAATATACAACCTTCTGATCCTTTACTCAAGCAAGGTTTAGCCCCTCTCTGTTCCTGCCATGACTGTTGTCTTACAATGTCCACAAGAGCCAAGGCCCGGCTTCAGTTGTTGCTTCTATTTTGGGGAGCAAATAGGATGGTTGCAAGTGTCTAACCTGGAGCCCACTTAGCCCCTGTCTCAGGAAATGCAAAAGGAAGCCAGTTGTGAATGCCTAGCCTGAGGCCCATCTGTCTGCCACCTCAATCCCTCAGAGTTTATTGTTGTAATTAAAAACAATACAGTTTTACCTATGTTTCATTTATTGTTTGTTTATGTATTACTGTGTGTTCCTTTTCAAAGGAAAAACGAAGTAAGCTGACATGCCAGAGGTATGTCTGCTTTATGTTTCAAATAACATTTAGTTCGTCAAATCTATTTTTTCCCTTTTTTTTAACTCATGGTTTTTTTTTTTCTATTTAGGACTATATTTCTCTCCTATTTTCCTTGTATTTACAATTCATAGGTTTTTATTTTCCTATGAGTTGAGTATTTAGTTGGCTGATTTTTGTGCTTGCTTTTTTTTTGTTAAACAGTGAAGGCTTAAAGCTCAGTACATATTTGAGCTCAGCTTAACTGTTAGTCACTCAGTCGTGGCCAACTCTTTGCAGCCCCAGGGACTGCAGCCCACTGGGCTCCTCTCTCCATGGAATAATCCAGGCAAGAATACTTGAATGGGTAGCCATTTCCTTCTCCAGGGGATCTTTCTGACCCAGGGATTTGTCACGCGAGTGTATGTTCCTCGATTCTTTGTCTCGTCACAACAAAGATTTGGAGTGACGGACATTAAAGCCCCCTCGGCGCGTCACAGCTCTCAGGTCTTGGATAGACCGTGTTATAGCTCTTAGACAAATCAGTGTTACAGCTCAGTGTTACAGCTCTATTTTATTTAGAAGATAGCAGGAAGATCCATCTTTGAGGCATGAGGGCACGTCGATCTAAAGACACGAGGAGAAGAGCGCCCCAGCTCGCGGAGGGGAGAGAGAGAGAGAGAGAGAGAGCTGGCTTTGGCTCCTCTATTTATATGTTTCTCTCTCCCTGGGCCTGTCCTATGTAAATTGGGCCAGCCAGGAGTGTTGTTTATTTTACCTGAGGTCCTCACTCTGGTCCTCGGGCCTTCTTTTGTTTCATTTTCGCGGGCTTTTCCCTTCCTTGTCTGTAGCCACCGCCATTTTGGACTCCTTTTCCCTATTCTACCTACCTATCAGATTGAACCTGGTCTCCTACATTGCGGGCAGATTCTTTACCATCTGAGCCACCTGGGAAGGTATTCTAATTTGCTTCATGAGCCTGTTGATTTCCAAATGTAATTAAAGTAGCAACTTAGGTATCATTTATCATTCAGAACTTGGGCATAAGCATTTAACATTTTCAAATAAAAAAACTCACTTTTATAATTTTGAATTAAAAAAATCCTTCAAAATAATAAACACATTATTTTAAATATTTTTTTACTAATGTGCAATTACCTACATTTCTTAATTTATGAACTTTAGTGAATATCTATCAAATACTTTGAAAAATGAGGAGTATAGCTCATTATATTACCTTCTTA
>SJYH01002714.1:421330-442575 GCA_006408735.1 Sylvicapra grimmia | reverse complement strand
GTACAAAGATACTCATCACAGCATTATTTGAATTAGTAATAGTGGAAAGTAATTCAAGATACCAAACTAAAAAAATGATCAAATAAGTATATGATATATCTATGATGGAATGATCTGAGAGCATTAAAAATGGTGTTTATAAAATATTTAGAGACATGAGGACATGCTATGCTATAATGTTGTGATAACATTTATATCAACAAAGATACTTTTATACTCATAGTGTGCAAATAGCAGTGTTTTAGGTTAGGAAGAGGGAGAAGAGAATTTAAAAAGTACAGTCTGTTGCAAAAAAAGAAGAGTTTATTGGGGAAGACATAGTCACAAGCAGAATGAGCACACATCACAGCAGTACTGTTATAGAAGCAATACGTTTCACACATGAATTCAGAAAGTGAAGAAAGAAAGAAAGGAAAGGCATGGGCAAGGATAGACAGTTATGAAACTCACAGCAAATTGTATGTGTGTGTGTGTATGTTAGTTCCTCAGTCATGTCTGACTCTTCGTGACCCCATGAACTATAGCCCACCAGGCTCCTCTGTTCATGAAATTCTCCAGGCAAGAATACTGGAGTAGGTTGCCATTCCCTTTTCCAGCGGATCTTCCCGACTCAGGGATTGAACCCAGGTCTCCTGCATTGCAGGCAGATTCTTTACCATCTGAGCCACCAAGGAAGCTTGAGACAGATAATAATAAAAAAATTAATAAGCTTTTTGCAGTGCNACACATCACAGCAGTACTGTTATAGAAGCAATACGTTTCACACATGAATTCAGAAAGTGAAGAAAGAAAGAAAGGAAAGGCATGGGCAAGGATAGACAGTTATGAAACTCACAGCAAATTGTATGTGTGTGTGCGTATGTTAGTTCCTCAGTCATGTCTGACTCTTCGTGACCCCATGAACTATAGCCCACCAGGCTCCTCTGTTCATGAAATTCTCCAGGCAAGAATACTGGAGTAGGTTGCCATTCCCTTTTCCAGGGGATCTTCCCGACTCAGGGATTGAACCCAGGTCTCCTGCATTGCAGGCAGATTCTTTACCATCTGAGCCACCAGGGAAGCTTGAGACAGATAATAATAAAAAAATTAATAAGCTTTTTGCAGTGCTTACCTTCTGTGAAGTACTCTTTGTACTTTACATATATGGGATGTGTACAGTGGAAGAGGAGGCCATAGTAAGAGACTTACACAACAAACCCTAGACTCTAGATTAAGGGGGTTGGTAGGAGGGACATGGCATGGAGGCAACTGGGTAATACTGGAAAGTCAAAGATCACAGGTTCAAATGTCATCCCAGCTCTTTATAAATCATGTGATCTTGAGCAATTCTTTTACCCTGTCAGGGTCCTAATATACAATTCTGTAAGTAAGTATAGTCATATTGATTGTACATATTATCCATCCAGTGATTATAAAAGTTCTTTGTAAACTACAGGATTCTATATAGAAGTTAAATATTATTATTGCTCTGATGACGTGACCTTTGTTTTGGTAAAATAATCCTGGGACTGGTTTAAAGGATGAATTGGAGAGATGTGAGAACAAAGTCCAGCAAAGTCCAATTTGGCTGTTTCTGTGGTGGTCCAATGTGAGAGAATAAAAGCGCAATATAGAGAAGAGAAATGAGGAAAGATGAACACTTTAAGGAACATGTGATGTACTTGTTAGGAAAGGAGTAAGAGGGAATAGGAGAAAGGTTGGAGGTCACTAGAGCAAGAGGAGGTGAGAGCCTCACTAAGGAGCCTCAGTTTAGTATTGTCGGGTGCTTTGAGAAAGATTATTATTTGGCTGAGATGAGTCTTCATGGGTCTTCAATTTAAATGGCTCTTTATTGAGCTTCTCTGGTCGCAGTGTATGGGCTCAGTAGTTGCAGCACGGGCTCTTCAGTTGGGACATGCAAGCTTAGTTGCCCCATGGTGTGTGGGATCTTAGTTCACTGTCAAGGGATCGAAGTCACGTCCCTGGCATTGGAAGACAGATTCTTAACCCCTGGGCCACCAGGCAAGTCCCCGTCCAGTGCTTCTGATAAAAGCAGGATTGGGAAAAGGCAAGGATTTTGGATTTAGCAGTGATACTTCTCAGGACTTTTAAGTAGGATGAGTTACTCCTATTGGTATTCACAGGCATGCAAAAAAGCAGACAGGTAGAGTTGAGGAACACCTGATATGGAATAAGAGAACTTTTATCATATTTGTAGATAAAGAAAGGAGCTGATAGGGAAGACAAGAGTGAAGGTGATGAAAAAAGACGATATGAGGCAAGTTCTAGAAGTCAAATGGGATCAAAAATCGAAATGGCCAGCATTGGAAATGGACAAGAACATTTCATCTCTTAAGACAGAAGAGAAAGAAGAAAAAGTGGATAGAAGTGTAAAGATGTCTTAAGGTAAAAAAAGAGGAAGGTTGAGAGATCTAATAGCTGAGCTACTCTGCCGTCTCCGTGCAGTTACTGTTACAGAGCCATTGACTGAAAAAAGGAAATGAACTTGGAAAAGTCAAGGAGTGGATACTTTAGAGCAGGGGACCCCAACCCCGGCACCACAGATACTTGTCTGCGGTCTGTTAGGAAAAAGGCCACACAGCAGGAGATGAGCAAAGCTTTATCTGTATTTACAGCTGTACTATATTCCCATTGCTTGCATTACCACCTGAGCTCCGCCTCCTGTCAGATCAGCGGTGGCGTAATAAACGTAATGCTCTTGAATCATCCTGAAACCATGCCCCTCCCCGTGTCTGGGTCTGTGGAAAAATTGTCGTTTATGAAACCCATCCCAGAAAGGTTAGGGACCAGTGCTTTAGAGATTAGAGATAGGCAGGAAGGTTACCAGGAGAAATCTTATTTGAATAGGAGAGAAAAAGCAATTTTAAAGTTATGGCAGAATTGGAAAATTATGAACAGAAAGTATGCTTTTAATGTTTCTAGATCTTTCCCATAGCAGCCTTTACCAGAGTCCCTGTCATCATCATGAAATATAAAGTGCTTAGTACACTAATGCTGCTGCTGCTGCATCGCTTCAGTCGTGTCCGACTCTGTGCGACCCCATAGACGGCAGCCAACCAGGCTCCACGTCCCTGGGATTCTCCAGGCAAGAACACTGGAGTGGGTTGCCATTTCCTTCTCCTAGTACACTAATAACTGACTGTTTATCAGGAGTCAGCTGGACTTTAGCCTATCTCTGGTTTCCAAAGCAACTTTTTAATGCTATTTTTTGTCTTTCTCTAGCTGTGTACCATGCCAATCTCTGTGCCAGCCATTTTGTTGGTTGAGCTTCCAAATGTATTCAAGCTAACACTGTGAAAATTTGTAGCTTATCAGGCAGATTGGGACTACCTTTTTTCCATGAAATCTGTTCTTTTTCTAAAGTAAAAATTCTCTCTTTTATTGGTAAGCACCCATATTTTCAACTCACTTCTCCATTCTTAATCCAA
Source organism: Sylvicapra grimmia (assembly GCA_006408735.1). Taxonomy (NCBI): domain Eukaryota; kingdom Metazoa; phylum Chordata; class Mammalia; order Artiodactyla; family Bovidae; genus Sylvicapra; species Sylvicapra grimmia. The sequence continues at coordinate 439,147 of SJYH01002714.1, read as the reverse complement.
AAGAGAATTTGAAAATTGGCCCCTGAAGGATGATAATGTAAATTATCACTTAAAACTTTCCCAGGTCTCTTTGAATATCATTACATTTAATTTATTTTGCACACTCTATGTCTTGGGGGAAATGGAGTTAATGTTGTTTTGCTTCATCATTTTATATGGTGCTAACACAGATGGTATATAATCTCAAATTTGACCAATAATGCTATTTCTCATAAGTTTTTCAAACATGACTCAAGGTTAGGGATACGAATTTGCCTACTTCTTCAACTGAATATCTCCTTGACCTCCTCAAAGACAAATTCCTTGCATTTTCTAAAAAAAAATTCTGTTTTATAGAGATGTTGATCTCTCTGAGATGATATTCTGTACACTTTCTGCCTGGAAAACTTCTATACATTTTTCAAACCACGGTTCTAGTTATCGCCTCCTCTGCTCCTTAGGTTACTTCCATATCTTGAAAAAAGTGAAAGTTATTAGTTGCTCAGTTGTCTCTGAGTTTTTGTGACCCCATGGACTGTAGCCCACCAGGTTCCTCTGTCCGTGGAATTCTCCAGGCAAAAATGCTGGAGTGGGTAGCCATTCCCTTTTCCAGGGGATCTTCCCCACCTAGGGATAGAACCCACATCTCCTAGAATGCAGGCAGATTCTTTACTGTCTGAGCCACCAGGGAAGCCCCATATCTTAACTGTTGTAAATAATGTTGCAATGAAAATTGCATATATATTTCAAATCAGTGATTATTCCTTTGGATAAATGCCCTGAGGCAAAATTATTGGATCATATGGTAGTTATACTTTAAATTTTTTCAGAAACTCTGTACTGTTTTCCATAGTAGCTGCACCAACTTACTTTCAGTAACAGTGTGTGAAGTTTCACTTTTCTCTCCATTCTCACCAACTCTTGTTATTTACTGTCGTTTTGATGATAGACATTTTAACAGATGTGAAGTGGTAGCTCATTGTGATTTTGATTTGCATTTTGGTGATGTTAAGCATATTTCTATGCATTTGTTTTCCATCTGTATGTCTTCTTTGGAAAAATTTCTATTCGGGTCGTCTGACTATTTCTTAACTGGATTGTTTGTTCTTTTGATGTTGAGTTGCAGGAATTCTTTATATACTTTGGGTATAAACCTCTTATCAGATATATTGTTTGCAAATATATTCTCCTATTCAGTAGGCCACCTTTTTGTTTTGTTGATAATTTCCTTCACTGTGTAAAAAGCTTTTTAGTTTGAGGTAGTGCTATTTGTTTAGCTTGTGCTTTTATTGCCCTAGCCTGAGGAAACAGTTCCAAAAAAAATATTTTTAATACAGATGTCAAAGAACATACTGCCTATATTTTCTTTTAGGAATTTTGTGGTTTTAGGTTGTACATTTAAGTCTTTAGTACATTTTATTTTTGCATATGATGTAAGGAAGAAAAAATTATTTTGCATGTATCTAATCAGTTTTCCCAGTGCTTTTTATTGAAGAGGCTGACACACTGGTCATAGCAAACACCGTCTTCCAACAGCACATTCTTTGGTATTGTCTTTCTTTGGAATTGAGATGAAAAAGGACTTGACTAGACATTTTTCTGAAGAAGATACACAAATGACCCATAGGTACATGAAAAAGTACTCAACATCAGTAGTTATCAGGGAAATATGCGTCAAAACACAATGAGATATCATTTCATACCTGTTAGAATGCTAAAGACAAACAGTAACAAGGATGTGAAGAAAATGGAAACTTTGTACCCTGTTGCTGTTGTAAATTGGTGTGGCCACTATGGAAAACACTATGAAGTTCCTACAAAAAATAAAAAATAAAACTACCATATCATCCAGCAATCCTACATCTGGGTATATATCTGAAGGAAATGAAATCACTATCTCAAAGAACTATCTCATCTCCATGTTTATTGCAGCTTTTTTTCTAGTAGTCAAGACATAGAAACATCCTAAGTGTCCATTGATGGATGATTGGATAAAGAAAATGTAAGAGAAATATGTTTATAAAATATTACTTAGCCATACAAAAGCCATTTGTGACAATGTGGATGAAACTTGAGGAAAATTATGCTAAGTGAAGTAAGTCAGACATAGAATGACAAATACTGTATGATGTCACTTATTTGTGGAATCTGAAAAGCTAAATTAGTAGAAACAGAGTAGATTGGTGATTACCAGGGGCAGGAGCATGGGAAAAATGTGTGATCAAAGGGTGCAAATTTCCAATTGTAAGATAAGTAAGTCCTGAGGGATCTAATGTACCACATGGTGACTATAGTTAATAATAGTGTAGTGTGTACTTGAAAGTTGTTAGAATAGGTATTAAAATTTCTGTTGACATAAAAAAGGTAACTGTGAGCAATGGGTGTTCTAAGTAACCTTATTGTGGTAATCATTTCTCAGTATATATATATATATAAACTCATTACATTGTGCATCTTAAAGTTACATGGTATGTCAAGCTCAGTAAATCTGGGAAAAAACCCAGTTCTTTCTGTTTCACTCCCACAGGAAAATTCATAGGGGGCCCATTTCTTGGGTTCCTGTTCTTTTTAAAATATTAATTAATTTTAATTGGAGGATACTTTATGATATTGTGGTGGTTTTTGCCATACATTTTGGCATCCGGTCCCATCACTTCATGGCAAATAGATGGGGAAACAGCGGAAACAGTGGCAAACTATTTTTTTGGGCTCCAAAATCGCTGCAGATGGTGACTTCAGCCATGAAGTTAAAAGATGCTTACTCCTTGGAAGGAAAGTTATGACCAATCTAGACAGCATATTAAAAAGCAGAGACATTACTTTGCCAACAAAGACCCATCTAGTCAAGGCTATGGTTTTTCCAGTAGTCATGTATGGATGTGAGAGTTGGACCATAAAGAAAGCTGAGTGCTGAAGAATTGATGGTTTTGAACTGTGGTGTTGGAGGAGACTCTTGAGAGTCCCTTGGACTGCAAGAGGATCCAACCAGTCCATCCTAAAGGAGATCAGCCCTGAGTGTTCATTGGAAGGACTGATGTTGAAGCTGAAACTCCAGTACTTTGGCCACCTGATGGGAAGAGCTGACTCCTTAGAAAAGATTCTGATGCTGGGAAAGATTGAGGGCAGGAGGAGAATGGGATAACAGAGATGAGATGGTTGGATGGCATCACCAACTCCATGGACATGAGTTTGGGTCAACTCTGGAGGTTGGAGATGGACAGGAAGGACCGGTGTGCTGCAGTTCATGGGTTCGCAAGGAGTCAGACACAACTGAGTGACTGAACTGAACTTGCCATACATTGACATGAATCAGCCACGGGTGTACATGTGTCTCCCATCCTGAACCCCCTTCCCAACTCCCTCCCCATCCCATCCCACTGGGTTGTCCCAGTTCACTGGCTTTGAATGCCTTGTTTTATGCATCGAACTTGGACTGGTCATCTATTTCACATATAGTGATATACATTTCAATGCTATTCTCTCAAATCATCCCACCCTCGCCTTCTCCCATAGGGTCCAAAAGTCTGTTCTTTATATCTGTGTCTCTTTTGCCGTCTCACATATAGAGTCGTTTTTACCATCTTTCTAAATTCCATGTGTATATACATTAATATACTGTATTGGTGCTTTTCTTTCTGACTTACTTCACTCTGTATGATAGGCTCCAGTTTCATCCACATCATTAGAACTGACTCAAATGCGTACTTTTTAATAGCTGTGTTATATCCCATTGTGTATTTGTACCACAACTTTCTTATCCATTTGTTTGCCGATGGACATCTAGGTTGCTTCCATGTCCTAGCTATTGTAAACAGTGCTGCAATGAACATTGGCGTACACGTGTCTCTATCAGTTCTGGTTTCCTTGATGTGTATGCCCAGCAGTGGGATTGCTGGGTCATATAGCAGTTCTATTTTCATTTTTTAAAGGAATCTCTGCACTCTTCTCCATAGTGGCTGTACTAGTTTGCATTCCCACCAAGAGTGTAAGAGAGTTCCCTTTTCTCCACACCTTCTCCAGCATTTACTGAGACATTCCTAGTCATGAAAATAGTAAACTTCAAAATTGCCATGAAGAAAGAAAGTGAAACAGAAAAATAAAGAACCAGACAACATTAAATACAAGCCAAAATATGAAATACCAAAAAATTTTTTGTCTTCAATGTCCCACACCAGAGATGTTTTGGAAACTTGGATTGGAAAGTGAAAGAAGCCAGGATATAGTGTAGTATTATATTTTAATCAAATAGTCAAGCAGAAGATGTCTGCAGGTTTGAAAAAATATAATTTTATACTGTGATAAATTTAGCATACAGAAACAGAACAAAATATGGACACCTAGTTCCAAAGTGGGAAGAACAGTTTTGGTGTCAAGTAACAATATCTTGAAGTAAAGTTAGGGTACAATTAAGGAAGAAAACGAAAGTAGATATTGGAAACGATCTAGCAGATTCTACCATACCTACAAAAGTAACTTGATTTACTGCAAATTTTTAGATGTAGGATGAGAATGTTAATATAATGATGATTCTCAACTATAAAGAATACTGGCTATAGTAATCAGTTATTGAGTGTTCAAATACACTTTATGGGAGTAATGAAATGCATAGTATATTTTCACTAATTATAATGAAGTCTATTTTGATTGTCCTTATCGTGTTTTCAGTTTGTGATGAAGAAAAGCTCTGAGACAAACAAACTCTTAAATTGGTCTCTTGCAGAGAAGACAACAGAATTTTCCCCTATCAATTTTGTTTAATAGAGAAAAGAGTACAATCATCTTAGCTCATAAACACTTATTTCTTGTTTTCCTCACTGTGACTTGTATTTGTTCCCCAAATTTGGACTTTGTAAGTACTTTGTTTTAACACTTTTGAATGATTATTTAATATGGAAACATCTACCAGAAGAACATTACNAACTCTTAAATTGGTCTCTTGCAGAGAAGGCAACAGAATTTTCCCCTATCAATTTTGTTTAATAGAGAAAAGAGTACAATCATCTTAGCTCATAAACACTTATTTCTTGTTTTCCTCACTGTGACTTGTATTTGTTCCCCAAACTTGGACTTTGTAAGTACTTTGTTTTAACACTTTTGAATGATTATTTAATATGGAAACATCTACCAGAAGAACATTACGCCTCTGTGGAACCACGAAATATCTCACCCCAAAGCAAAACTCTTTGGAAATATATTGTTTTCTACCTTATTCTTACAGAGACTAAAAACATAGACTTCAAAGCATAGGGAACAAAAATTTCCTCAATGTAAATATCTTATATGCATTTACTTATCAAAACTTAAATTTCTCACCTATTTAATTAAAACAGAGCAAGTCTTTGGAAAGCAAAACCCCTGGCTTTCCATTTTCCTTTAAATGTATTCAGATTTTAACAGAAATCAGCTATAGGGACTATTTCTCATGTAACAGTAGTAACACATTCTATGATAAAATTTGGGGAAGATTATTAGCATAATGACTTATTTGTATTCTCTACATGTCATTTACATACAGAAAACTTATTTACTTGTGAACAGCCTTTTAAACATGGAAAGGAGAGGCAGATAAAAAAGGAATTTGGTGTTGCATTCTATCATTAATTCTTTAGATTTTTATTTCATTCCTACTATATGGGAAGCACTGTGCTAAGGGCGATTGGAGAAATAACTGACAATGGTCCAACTGGAAATTAGCACAGGTGCAGTGGGGATGGGAGAGCAAAATCCAGTTTTTTAGCCTACATTGTAAATGCATACAGCCTTATTAGACAAACTGGTGAGTGTGCTGGAAGTCTGTTTTAATAGTGACTGTGGAGCTTTTTGGAAGTGATCTCATTTTACATGGAAGACCACCTAGTAATGAAGCCTCAGTTATCCAGCAGGAGGAGAGATTTCAGTGTGCCATAGTTTCTGGCTCAGCCCACATGTACTCATGTCCACAGATAAGCCATATGAGGACGCTGCATGTAGTGCTCCTTAGGTAAGATATTGGGGTCTCAGAACCAATATGGTGGCTCTGCATTTGAGTGTAACATGCAAGGGGCTTGAAGAATTTTCTCTCAGCTGGAGATGAACAAGTATTGGCAACAGGTACTTCGAGGGTCCCAGAGTGGATTCAGGAGATGATAGGTGGAAGGCAGAATAGAAGAAGTAATACAAAGGAGGAATACTGTACATTAGGGCCAGCATGGAGAGGTGATGTGGCTGGTGGCTGGATTTTTATCTCAGGGTACTCGGAAACAACCAGTGGTGGGGGTGGTGGTCATGTACAGAACTCTTTTGGGGGTAAGTGTATGTTTGCAGGAAATTGTAGATATTCTAAAAGAGGCATGTGTAGAGTGCTATGGAAATTCTAATGAAGGGAGAAAGTACTGCTTAGGAGGGGCAACGAAAACCTCATGAAGAGGTGATGTTAGAATAGGTTCTAGGTGACAGGTAGACTTTGGATATTCAGAGATGGACGTGCTTCAGGTACACAGGGGAAATGTCAGGCCACTTGGTTTTGGTGTGAAGGGCAAGTGGCAGGAGGAAACACGGCAGAGTTTATTGGGGCAGAGGTTACATAAAGGAAGAATTGTTAACATGATCAAATGCTCCAGAAAGAAGACAAAGTAGACTAGACAGAGAGCATTAGATTTATTATCAATTAGAGAAAGGACCGGCAAGAGCATTGAAGATTAAAGATTGGTTGGTGAAAAAGTATAGACAATGGATTTCTGAGTAAAAGTCTAATGGATTTTACTTATTGTCAATCCAAATAGTTATTTCTTGAATTTCATGGCAGGACGTACACAGTACAGCTCAGTGACAACTGTAGATCAAGGCAAGGACTTTGACCTCCACACAAATGTTCTTCCCTCCACATAACACTATTTCTTGAAATGCAGTGGTGTATTGGATTCTTGTTGTTCAATAATTCCTGTCCCACCGTATCGAAATAGTGAGACTTTTTGGTGTTCCTAGTTTGGAGTCAAGATGACTTTGTAAAATTAATTTAAGGCTGTTATAAAGGCAGCCACTAGAGGGCATCATTTTATTTAACTAAAGGGAGTTATACCTTGAAAATACTGTCCCATTAACCTGAAATAATATTTTCCAAAGAGGACACAATCTAGTATAAAGGAACTTGGTTACACTTAAAAGAGTCAAATTCTAATTTTTCTAATCCCAGTTCTTTCACTGTATCACCTGCCTTTGAATTTAGTTTTCCGTCACTGATCCCTTTTTTATGAAATATATACTATTTCCCACCTATAAATATAAATTCCATAGAAGGGTATATATTTTAATTTTATGAATTATCTGTTTTGTTCCCAAACCCCCAAATTATTTTCACTCCTTCTCTTCCAACACCCACATGGATGAGTGTGTGTGTGTGTGTGTACACTTTGGGAGGAAAAGAGGTGCTTATAAATGGAATGCAAGGTAATGTTTTATTAACATGGAACTTTCATCTTGCACATAAGCGATCAATTTAACTAAATTTCTTTAAAAGTTACATCACTTCATGACTTAATTTTGCTAATTTCAATATTCCATTTCTCCCAACACATACGCAGCCAACCCTGATATACAGCTGATCAACAACAAAATAAACATGAGGAGTATGAATCTAAAATCTAAAGGCAACTTTTCATACTTCTCCTAGAGATAAAAGTTTATTAATTTTTTACTCTGAAGGTGAGATATTACCTTATTAATTTAGGAGGAGCCCAGAGAGAATAGAAAGCTTGGTCATATATTTCTAGGTATTCCTAGTTCTGCTGCTGACTTTTGCTTCTCATGGAACTTTTCCAGCGAAGGCAAATAGGCCCAAGTGTCAGCAGGATTGGGCACAACAGAGCCCTCTGATGGGGGCCGGGTAGGAAACATTCTATCAGCAGCTGAGGTCCCGCAGCCGCCTTTCCTGGTTAATGTGCTCTTCTTTAGGCTGCTGTCAGGCCCTGGTTAGGAGCTCTCAGGCCTCCTACACACACAAAATTCGTCATGTGTTTGCACGTGTGGGCTCAGTCACGTCAGTCATGTCCAGACCTTTGTAACCCTATGAACTGTAGCCCTCCAGGCTCCTCTGTTCATGGGATTCTCCAGGCAAGAATACTGGAGTGGGTTGTCATGCCCTTCTCCAGGGGATCTTCCCAATCTGGGGATCGAACCCATGTCTCTTAGGTTTCCTGCACTGGCAGGCGAGTTCTTTGAAACTCGTGCCACCTGGGAAGCCCCCAATTTTTTTATACACTTAATAAAATGAATGTTCTTACGTAGCATGTAATTATGCCATATAGCTGTCAAATACTACAACATTTTAGTGGCTGTTTAATAACACAATAGCAGTATATGGATATGTGCTTCTTGCTTATAGAGAATGATTATTTATGTTTAAGGTGAAGAGCAGCACTGACTTTCAGACATAAGTGGCTTTATAATGGATAATCAAAGAATTATTCCACTGTCACAGTCCTAATCAGTGTGTGGTGCCTTTTAAAATTAAAACCCATTCACAGATCAATATGCCACTTAGACTTCAAAGAAAATGAAGAGTTGGTCTAATTTCTCAGCTTCCTGATGTTTTAACTTTTAGAGATCCATCAGTATTAGCAAACTCTAGAAGCATTTGCAATTATCTCTTTTTTCCTTTCCGTCTCCTTATGGCTTTATAATCTATCTAATTTTTATGCTAGCATTATGTATTCAACTTTAACAAAAGCACACACACCTGGAAGAGAAAGTATTAATAAGTGATTTTCAGTAGGGACAGCTAGAATGTAATAACCAAATAAATAAGAAATTCTAATGGAACACCAGTTATTCCCTGAATCAACCAAACTCCCCCAGATATTTGGTCTAAAGTCAAGACAAGACAGTAATAGTTCACAGACTTCTCCTCCCTTTTACTGTCCTGTAATTTGTCTTGAATTGAATGTTGACTACATACATTGTAGTCAACTCTTGATTATTTGTGAATGGACTCAGAGAAGAATGGAGACCTTGAAATGCATCCCCCAAGCCCTTTTTCTAACTCTGGCCACCATTGGTTATCCACTCAGATAGGTCCTGGGGTTGCTGACAAAAGGGAAATATCAGCAGGAAAAGGGACAAGGAAATTGCAAGTGTTTTGATGTCTGTGGATATGTGACCCTGCCTGCCTTGAGCTGGATGGAACTATAGTGACTTACTTACCATCCTGAAACTCAGACATGACCTCCAGAGCTGCTTTAGAAATGATTCTTTACTGGATGTGACATTGATTTTCCCTTTTGAGTTTGTAACAATGTGAGGGAGGTCTGTATAGTAGGGATTATAATTTTTTTCTGTCTCTGAGGATCAGGCATATTATATGACATAGTCAAGGTTAATATCATGTGAGGGAAATGACACAGATCCTGGTCACTGGCAACTGTTGCTACTGCTTCTTTCAGCTGTCATGTATCCTGTGTTTCCCCTGTGTCAGGATATGTGCTTTAGAAATGTAATCTCACTGAGTCCTCTCAACAGCCCTTTTAGGGAGGTGAACGTGAAAGTGAAGTCGCTCAGTCGTGTCTGGCTCTTTACAATCCCATGGACTGTAGCCCACCAGGCTCCTCCATCCATGGGATTTTCCAGGCAAGAGTACTGAAGTGGGTTGCTATTTCTTTCTCCAGGGGATCTTCCTGACCCAGGGATTGAACCCAGGTCTCCTGCATTGCAGGCAGGCTCTTTACCATCTGAGCCACAAGGGAAGCCCTTTAAGGAGATGGGGCTTCATTTTATAGAATCTTGTGCCCTCTCCAATAATTTCCTCCCAAAGCTAAAAGTTGAGAGATCACAAGTTACAAATGTCTGAGATTATCATTGCTTTTGCATTGCTTTTAAGCTTGATGGATTGATAAATCTAACTTCCTACCTACTTTGTGATCACTTCAGTTTCTTATTTTAAAAAATTACAAGCTTTATGTTCATTTCTATTCCCTTTGTNTATCCGACTCTTTGAGACCCCGTGGACTGTAACCTACTAGGCTTATCCGTCCATGGGATTATCCAGGCAAGAATACTGGAGTGGATTGCCATTTCTTTCTCCAGGGGATCTTCCTGACCCAGGGATCGAACCCAGGTCTCCCGTATTGGAGGCAGACGCTTTAACCTCTGAGCCACTAGGGAAGTCAACCTAGACAGCATATTAAAAAGCAGAGACATTACTCTGTCAACAAGGGTCCGTCTAGTCAAGGCTATGGTTTTCCAGTGGTCATGTATGGATATGAGAGTTGGACTATAAAGAAAGCTGAGTGCTGAAGAATTGATGCTTTTGAACTGTGGTGTTGGAGAAGACTCTTGAGAGTCCCTTGGACTCCAAGGAGATCCAACCAGTCCATCCTAAAAGAGGTCAGTCCTTAATGTTCATTGGAGGGACTAATGTTGAAGCTGAAACCCGATACTTTGGCCACCTGATGCGAAGANTGGACTATAAAGAAAGCTGAGTGCTGAAGAATTGATGCTTTTGAACTGTGGTGTTGGAGAAGACTCTTGAGAGTCCCTTGGACTCCAAGGAGATCCAACCAGTCCATCCTAAAAGAGATCAGTCCTTAATGTTCATTGGAGGGACTAATGTTGAAGCTGAAACCCGATACTTTGGCCACCTGATGCGAAGAGCTGACTCATTTGAAAGGACCCTGATGCTGGGAAAGATTGAGGGCAGGAGGAGAATGGGGTGACAGAGGATGAGATGGCTGGATGGCATCACCGACTCAATGGAGATGAGTTTGATTAAACTCTGGGAGTTGGTGATGGACAGGGAAGCTTGGCATGCTGTGGTCCATGGGGTCTTGAAGAGTCAGACACAAGTGAACGATTGAACTGAACTGAACTGAAACAATCCTGAAGGAAGGGTCGTGAGAAGAATCTCTCAAATGCAGGCTGAACACAAACAAGTAAGAAATTTAACATCTCCAAAACCTTTCCTCTCATACTGAGAATAGCTGTAACCTGGAGACTAAGTGATGGAGGAAGAGGGGGACTTGAACTCCCTCTTTAGAGGGGAGGGTGCCACTGGTTTTAGGGTTGTTACAAAACTACTCAGTTCTAAGTAATAATGGGTCATCTGTGCAGAAGTCCACCTGAATGCCTGATGGATGACTTGGAATTATGCCAGTTTCCAGGGCTTCTATTGGCAGGGCTCATATATCTGAAACAGCATGGGCAGGCAGCCCATCTGGAATTCTGAAGGATATAAGCCTGGGTGAAGGCTGTGATTCATTATCTTGAATTCTGTGTGATTATTAGTGCTCCCATTTTACTCTGGATACCTTGCTTATCTGGGACAACTCTGAGGCATAACTTAGGAACTACCCAGCTGGTGCTAGTGGTAAAGAATCTGCCTGCCAATGCAGGAGATGCAAGAGACATAGGTTCAATCCCTGGGTTGGGAAGATCCCCTGGAGTAGGAAATGGCATGCCACTCCAGTATTCTTGCCTGGAAAATTTCACGGGCAGAGTAGCCTAGCAGGCCCAGTCCATGGGGCTGCAGAGTCAGATAAGACTGAGCAACTGAGCACACATACACACTGAGGCATAACTTGTCCTTAGAGTTCTCCTTGCAAATAGGCTGAAGATAGGTTTAAATCCTATAAGGGTGGCACCTCAAATCAGATAAGTTTATGCATTATTTTTGGAATTATTAAAAAGCAAACAAAATAGCAATTTACCATTTTGGAAAAAAAATTGATCCTTCCAGATTTCTATGCTTGTCTTTACCTTGAAATCTGGAAAGGGATGTTTGTAATGAGCTTCATGATTTATAAAACTAGAAGCGCTGACAAACGAAGAGAAGAAAAATTTAAAATGTATTGCAGGAGCTGCTTCTATGTGGCAGATGAACTAGCAAGGCCCCTAGGAAGTCATATGATAATCTCTGAGATCCAGCTTGCTCATGGTAAGAATTTTATTAATAGCACCTCTTTAAATGAGCCATACCAAATCTTTCACATGTCTATAGCTCTTACTCAAGTTTGTGCCTATCACATAGTCAGTGGTTATTCTGTAATGCATCCAGTGGACTGTCATAACATTTATTATAAAGTGTGATAAAAATTTCAGTGAGCTGTCAAATCTTTTTGAAACCTGAAGAAGTTTGTGACTGAAAACGTTGACATTTGATGAGTTGGTAATCAGGACATAGGCATTCATTCAAATCCATGGAATCAGTAGTTTTCACTAAATATTTTTTCAATAGAAAAAAATGAGTTGTGTCATAAACATATTTTTTTTTAATGAGGCCTTTAGAAATAGAGGTACATCCAAGCCACTCTAGATGATTGCCAATCAAGCTAAAAATATACCATCACCAAAGCTATTGTGTTATATACACACTGGACTAACTTGATAAACATATTTTTGAACAACTCTTCTACTTTCTAACCTGCAAGTCCCATCATTCTTCAGTAGAAGCAAAAGTCATTACCTTGACTAAATAAATTCACTTGCCTCACTACTGTATTGAAATATGCCTCTGTTTTCAGTATTGATTTGAAGCTATTACTATGCAGTAAATTGCTTAAACTATATAAACTTAACTACAGAGATAAGCAAGTGTCTTTTTTTTAAAAATTATTGTATTTATTTATTTATTTAACTGTGTCTGGTCTTAGTTGCAACAAATGAGATCTTATTGCATCATGCAGGATCTTCTGTTGTGTTGCAAGGACCCTTTAGTTGTGACCCATGGGCTCAGTAGTCCCAGAGCACAAGCGTTGTTGCACCAAGCCATGTAGGATGTTTGTTCCTCCACCAGGGACTGAACCCATGTCCCCTGCATTGCAAAGTGGATTCTTAATCACTGGACAATCAGGGGAGGGACCAAGAAAGTATCTTGAATTGAGTGTGACTCTATGATTAGCATCATACTCACTCTGTCACTGACTGAATCTGTAGTTTTGGACAGTTCCTTGTATGAAGTGAACTTACATTACTTATCTGTAAAAGTTCATTTTTCATGAACTTACATTTACTGTTGTTGTTGTCTAGTTGCTAAGTTGTGTCCAACTCTTGTGTGACCCCATGGACTGTAGCCCATCAGACTCCTCCATCTATGAGATTCTCCAGGCAAGAATACCGTAGTGGGTTGCCATGCCCTCCTCCAGGGAATCTTCCTGATCCAGGGATGGAACCCATGTAGTTTAAGTCTTTTGTACTGGCAGGGGGAGTTCTTTACCACTAAAGCCACCTGGAAAGTTCCAAAAAGTTATCTGCAAAATAGAGAAGTTAGTCTCTAAGATGCCTTCTCCGTTGAGTATCAAAACAATCGTTAAGTAGAATCTGTTTTTGTTATCAATGTGCAGAAAGGGAATGGGGAACAGAGGCACATGAAAGTTAAAATCCCTCTTTTGATATCATTAGGAGCTCACTGTATCTCCGCAGTTGCTCCTTCCCAAAGCATGGAGGCTACAGAGAACATCTTCAGTACAATTTCAAGTGTCAACAATGATTTAAGAGAAGAAATTTCAGGCATTATTTTCTTTCCTCACTGAGCAAAAGTTCTTCAAATGCTTATGAGATGACCTCAGAATCAGGAGAGAAGACAATGAATCACTTATGAAGAAGAAACGGATCTTAAAGAGAATCCTAATAAAGCAACATTTATCATTCTTTTTTCTTGATTTATCTTCTCAGTCCGAATGAACATTAGCTTTTCCTCAATGTGACTGATGCAGCTTTGAAACGGCGCTCTTCTCTCACTGAGTGTAGGGAATGAAATCCTGATCCATATGGTAAAGCAGGATTATCAACATTTACAGCTTCCAGGCCCCTCTACTATACTTACCTCAATCTGTAAGCAGACCTTATACTTAAATCAGTATTTTAGTATGGGATTCCATGGTAGATCAATAAAGCAGAAGTAGATGTTTTTCTGGAACTCTCTTGCTTTTTTGATAATCCAACGGATGTTTTTCATTCTGAACTCTGGTTTCTCTGCTTTTTAAATCCAGCTCGAACATCTGGAAGTTCATGGTTCATGTACTGTTGAAGCCTGGCTTGGAGAATTTTGAGCATTACTTTACTAGCATGTGAGATGAGTGCAATTGTGTGGTAGTTTGAGCATTCTTTAGCATTGCCTTTCTTTGGAATTAGAATGAAAACTGACTTTTTCCAGTCCTGTGGCTACTGCTGAGTTTTCCAAATTTGCTGGCATATTGAGTGCAGCACTTTCACAGCATCATCTTTCAGGATTTGAAATAGCTCAACTGGAATTCCATCACCTCCACTAGCTTTGTTCATAGTGATGCTTTCTAAGGCCCGCTTGACTTCACATTCCAGGGTGTCTGGCTCTAGGTGAGTGATCACACTATCGTGNGTCTTGTTTTTGCTGACTGTATAGAGCTTATCTATCTTTGGCTGCAAAGAATATAATCACTCGGATTTCGGTGTTGACCATCTGGTGATGTCCATGTGTAGAGTCTTCTCTTGTGTTGTTGGAAGAGGGTGTTTGCTATGACCAGCGTGTTCTCTTGGCAAAACTCTGTTAGCCTTTGCCTTGCTTCATTTTGTACTCCAAGGCCAAATTTGCCTGTTACTCTAGGTATCTATTGTCTTTCTACTTTTGCATTATAGTCCCCTAAGATGAAAAGTACATCTTTTTTGGGTGTTTTTTAGTTCTAGAAGGTCTTATAGGTCTTCATAGAACTGTTTAACTTCAGCTTCTTCAGCATTACTGTCTGGAGCATAGACTAGGATTACTGTGATATTGAACGGTTTGTCTTGGAAGTGAACAGAGATGATTCTGTCATTTTTGAGACTGCACACAAGTACAGCATTTCAGACTCTCTTGTTGACTATGAGGGCTACTCCTTATGGCAGAAAGTGAAAAGGAACTAAAGAGCCTCTTGATGAAAGTGAAAGAGGAGAGTGAAAAAGCTGGCTTAAAACTTTACATTCAAAAAACTAAGATCATGGCATCTGGTCTCATCACTTTATGAAACAATGAAAACAGTGAGAGACTTTATTTTCTTGGGCTCCAAAATCACTACAGATGGTGACTGTAGCCATGAAATTAAAAGATGCTTGCTCCTTGGAAGACAAGCTATGACCACCCTAGACAGCATGTTAAAAAGCAGAGACATTACTTTGCTGACAAAGGTCTGACTAGTCAAAGCTATTGTTTTTCCAGTAGTCATGTACAGATGTGAGAGTTGGACTATAAAGAAAGCGGAGTGCTGAAGAATTGATGCTTTTGAACTGTGGTGTAGAAGAAGACTCTTGAGAGTCCCATGGACTGCTAAGAGATCAAATTTGTCAATCCTCAAGGAAATCAGTCCTGAATATTCATAGAAAGGACTGATGCTGAAACTGAAACTCTGATACTTTGGCCACCTGATGTGAAGAACTGACTCATTTGAAAAGACCTTGATGCTGGGTAAGATTGGAGGCATGAGGAGATGGGGACAACAGAGGATGAGATGGTTGGATGGCATCACCGACTTAATGGACATAAGTTTGAGCAAGCTCTGGGAGTTAGTGATTGACAGGGAAGCCTGGCATGCTTCAGTCCATGGGGTGGCAAAGAGTCAGACACAACTGAGTGACTGAACTGAAATGAACTCTCTGGTAGATCAGATGGTAAAGAATCTGCCTGCAATGCAGGAGATCTGGGTTTGATCCCTGGGTCTGGAAGACCCTCTGAAGAGGGGAATGGCAACCCACTCAGTATTCTTGCCTGGAGAATTCCATGGACAGACCATGGGGTCTCCAAAAGCCGGACACAACTGAGTGACTGAACTGAAATGAACTCTCTGGTAGATCAGATGGTAAAGAATCTGCCTGCAATGCAGGAAACCTGGGTTCGATCCCTGGGTTGGGAAGATCCCCTGGAGAGGGGAATGGCAACCCACTCCCCATTCTTGCCTGGAGAATTCCATGGGCAGACCATGGGGTCGTCAAGAGCCAGACAGAACTGAGTGACTGACACTTTCATGTCACTTTGGTATGGTTAAAAGGACTGAATCAGGAATCTCCACTGATTTGCTCAGTCTTGCCTCTTTTGTTGTTGTTGTTCAGTTGCTCAGTCATGGCCAACTCTTTGTGACCCCAAGGACTGTAGCACGCCAGGCTTCCCTGTCCTTCACCATCTCCCAGAATTTGCCCAAGTTCATTTCCATTGAGTCGGTGATGCCATCCAANGAAGATCCCCTGGAGAGGGGAATGGCAACCCACTCCCCATTCTTGCCTGGAGAATTCCATGGGCAGACCATGGGGTCGTCAAGAGCCAGACAGAACTGAGTGACTGACACTTTCATGTCACTTTGGTATGGTTAAAAGGACTGAATCAGGAATCTCCACTGATTTGCTCAGTCTTGCCTCTTTTGTTGTTGTTGTTCAGTTGCTCAGTCATGGCCAACTCTTTGTGACCCCAAGGACTGTAGCACGCCAGGCTTCCCTGTCCTTCACCATCTCCCAGAATTTGCCCAAGTTCATTTCCATTGAGTCGGTGATGCCATCCAACCATCTAATCTTCTGTCCTCCCCTTCTCCTACCTTTAATCTTTGCAAGCATCAGGTTTTTTTTTCCCAAAGAGTTGGCTCTTTGCATCAGGTGGTCAGTGTATTGGAGCTTTGGATTCAGCATCAGTCCTTCCAATGAATATTCAGGTTTGCTTTCCTTTAGGGTTGACTGATTTGATCTCCTTGCTGTCCAAGGGACTCTCAAGAGTCTTCACCAGCACCAGAGTTTGAAACATCAATTCTTTGGTGCTCAGGGCTTCCCTGATAGCTCAGTTGGTAAAGAATCCACCTGCCCTGCAGGAGACCTGAGTTCAATCCCTGGTTTGGGAGGATTCCCTGGAGAAGGGAAAGGCTACCCATCCAGTATTCTGTCCTAGAGAATTCCATGGTCTGTACAGTCCATGGGGTTGCAAAGTGTTGGATATGGCTGAACAACTTTCACTTTGACTTTCAGCCTTCTTTATGGTCCAACTTTCACATCCATACATGACTACTGGATAAATCATAGCTTTGACTATATGGAGCTTTGTCAGCAAAGTTATGCCTCTGCTTTTTAACTCTGTCTTGCTTTGTCATAGCTTTTCTTCCAAGGAGCAAGTGTTGTTTATTTCTATGGCTACAGTCACTGTCCATAGTGATTTTGGAGCCCAAGAAAATAAAATCTATCAGTTTCCATTTTCTCCCCATCTATTTGCCATGAGGTGATGGGACTGGATACCATGATCTTAGTTTTTTGAATGTTGAGTTTTAAGCCTGCTTTTTCAGATGATCATTATTCAGTTTAAATATTATAGAGAAAAAATTGAGGGCCATCCTAGTCTCTCATCAATCGTTTTCTTGTCTGCATGGGTTTGTAGTTTCCTTTTACCTTTTCTATGGTTTTTCTTTGTAGCTCTTTTGTTACCTTGCAAGTTCTCCAGAGCTTTTTAACATAAAATGATCTACTGAAGTAATTCATAAGTATTTTTAAAACCATAAATATATACAACTCTTATTTGTCAAAAATAAAAGTTAAAAGAAAAGAAAGCAAGAATGATTGATCAGGAAGCTGAGAGTGATCAGCTCAATAAAATTACAGGATCTTACCACATTTCCAGACAAGAAACAATATTTAGACCCAGGACCCATTGACTGTAGGTGTGGTCCAGTCGACAGGAGGTAGAACCCTACAATACCATGGCAAGTATGTACTATAATGATTCTCCCAGTTCTTCCCAAGAGGTTCACAGTTTTTCACTTGGCTGATTATGAAGTGAGGAAAGGAAATACTCAGAGATCTCTAGGGCTTTTGAAGTCAGGAAACCTGAAATGTCATCATGGATCCTCCAATAGAGAGATGACAAACGGAGGGCTAGGTCCATAGAGTCCCTGGCAA
>SJYH01002714.1:307544-341380 GCA_006408735.1 Sylvicapra grimmia | reverse complement strand
GGTTGCCATTTTCTTCTCCAATGCATGAACGTGAAAAGTGAAAGTGAAGTCACTCAGTCGTGTCTGACTCTTAGTGACCCCATGGACTGCAGCCCACCAGGCTCCTCCATCCATGGGATTTTCCAGGCAAGAGTATTGGAGTGGGGGTGCCATTGCCTTTGCAAATAACAACTTACCACATATTTAATGCTCAATAAATGTTTATTAGTGATAATCACCTTTTCTTAACAATAATATGCCATAGAAGCTGGTTAAGCTAATAACTTTGAGATTTAGAGAAGAGTAAAAATGCCAACTACTTTTTATTGCTTGCCCACTGATTGTTTATATTATCTAATTTAATCTGCACTACAACTTTTTGTAGAGAAAACTAACTTTTAAAGAAGTTAAGAAACTTGCTGAAGGTCACAAAGCTAGTAAGGATAGAGCCAGAATTTCAGTTTCACTTTTGGTCTTTCTGACTCTGAAGTTAGTACTATTTCTTCCATGCCAGGCCACTACATGGAGAATGTGCCCTGTATTCTCTTGGTGGACTGTGTTTATAGCAGATTATCCCTTCTCAAAGGCTTCTGGCTCTTATTGAGCCTGAATTTCATGAACAGCTTGGCACATAAGCGATAAATCACAACACAGTCTGCAGTAATGTATTCTGGCCATCGCCATATTTGACTAAATGATCCTATAAAGTAATATTTATAATTCAAGGGTTCTGTCCTCTCCATCTCTCCATTTTTATATGTAAGCATCAAGAGGAAAGCCATCAAAGAAATAGCAACTGCCTGATGAGACAGTAGTGCTAAAGGCGCTATATAAATTCAAGATGCTATTATAATAATAATTATTAAATGGATTACTGGGAGATGAATGTAGTGGTAAAAAGAATGTTTCTTCAGCTAACTAAACTGATGAATTCTGCATGAAAGAGTATTGTTCCAACGCATTAATGAATGGAAGATGATTGAATGAAGGGCTTTGTAGTGGGAATTGAAATAGTCCTGAGATGAGGAGACTGACCCTTAGGTTTCATGGACTGGGNCTGCAATCCTGGAGTTTCTTTCCAGTGGAGCTGGAGGAGGGGTATCAGAGGACTGCAGAGGACCAAGGAGACACAAAGGCAGGCTGTCTCTCTCTGAATAATAAAAAATACAAGAAAGAAGGAAAACAAAATGATATGATTATGAGTGATTATGAAAGAGATTGAGTTTTAATTTCTCCAGCAAAATCCAAGAGGCTTTGGCTGTGGAGATGTCTTATTTTTTTTCCTCTCTGTAGGCTGATAAAATATGTTATGTGCTGCCTCCCAGAAGGTGGGATGTACAGAACTTACAGTCCAGGTTATCGGAGGTGTGAGGAGTAAAAGTGGAAACCAAGAGACCACAGCCACAGCTACAACCTGCGCCACCACCAAGTGTCTTTCCGCTCGGCCTCTGCACTGGGGACCTAGAGTCCTGAGTGCTGAACTCAGAAGTAACGAAGTCCCACTCCCTTCCTCACGTTCTAGTAGGAGAAAAGTTTTCTTTGTCCCTTCACTCTCCTTGTACTCTATTCCCAATGCACACTGGCATCTGCCTCCTCCATTTTACAGAAATTGTGCTTTAAAAAGTCAGAAGTTGTTCTTCAGAAAAGTCAGTGCTTGCCACATGGGTATTTTCCATACACACACTGTTGAGCTCCTCGGTTGAACTGGATTCTGCCGATCTTTATTCTCTTCAAAGTCTCACTTTCAAAACTTGAATTCTATGATACTTTAGAGGAATTTCTCCTCTGGGTTCTCAGTCCTTTCTGCGTCTGTTCTCCAAGGCTCTGCTTCCTGTTATCAGCCAGTATTTCCCCCTCCATCTATTACTCTCCTAGGCTGATCTCACCAGACCTGAGGGTTTTAGGTAAGACTCATACTTGTGCTACTGACACACCCTTCTTATGTCCACATTCTTCATCCCGCACCTGCAGCTGTGTGTCTTATTTGCCCTTCAAACTCAGCACAGCCTAAATAACTCTTTATTTCTCCTTGTAGTTTCTTTTTTAGTTTTTATTCCAACCAATGATAACACTGTCCATTTAGTTCTTCTAACCAAAAAGTGAGGACCAGTTCCTGAGAGTTCTTTCTCCCTCACTAACTACATCCAGTCAATCCATAAGTACTTCAAAATTCTGTCCCCATCTGTCTGTCTCTGTTACGCCTGATCTCATTTGCTTGAACTCTTGCAGGCTTCCTAGGTGGGCTCTGGGCATTCAATCTTCATTTCTTTTCAACTCCGTTTTCTAAACAGCTAACAGACTACAACTCTTTTATTTATTTATTTATTATTATTTTTTAAAATATAAATTTATTTATTTTAATTGAAGGTTGATTACTTTACAATATTGTATTGGTTTTGCCATACATCAACATGAATCTACCACAGGTATACACGTGTTCCCCATCCTGAACCCCCCTCCCTCCTCCCTCCCCGTACTATCCCTCTGGGTCATCTCAGCGCACCAGCCCCAAGCATCCAGTATCCTGCATCGAACCTGGACTGGCGATTCATTTCTTATATGATATTATACATGTTTCAATGCCATTCTCCCAAATCATCCCACCCTTTCCCTCTCCCACAGAGTCCAAAAGACTGTTCTATACATGTGTGTCTCTTTTGCTGTCTTGCATACAGGGTTATCATTACCATTTTTCTAAATTCCATATATATGTAATGCACTGTATTTAATGTACTAATGTACATGGTGACTATAGTTAATAATACTGTACTGTATACTTAAAAGTTACTAAGAGAGTAGATCTTAAATGTTTTCACCACACACACACACAAAAGGGGACTTATGTAAGATGATGGAGATGTTAACTAACCCTACTGTAGTGATCATCTCATAGTTACACATACACCAAATCATCACACTGTATATCTTCAACTTATGCAATGTTATATGTCAATCATATCTGGAAGGGAAAAAAGAAGCAAACAAGTTCAAATCCTAGAAATGAAAAACACAGTAATAAAGATTAACAATACATTCTAGAGCCTCATGAATAATCTCATAAAACCCAGGCAAGAGTCAGCAAAGATAAAGACAAGTCAATAGAAATCACCTAGTCTGAAAGACAAAGCAAAAAAAAAAAGGAATGAGGGAGGAAAAAGAACAGAGCAACCAGGAATTGTGAGATAATATCAAATGGTCTAATATGTGCATCACTGGAATTCCAGAAGAGAGGGAGAAAATAGAGCAGAAGAATTATTTGAAGAAATACTAGCCAAGAGTGTGACAAAATCAATGACCACCCCCAAACCTCAGATCCAATAGCTCAGAGAACACTAACAGAAATAAATAACAAAACACACTCAAACATGCAGGCATGAACACACATACACACCTGGTATCTCACATTCAAAGTGCTGAAAACAAATAGGAAACCCTGAAGGCGGTCAGAAAAAAAAAAAAAGNATCCTGAACCCCCCTCCCTCCTCCCTCCCCGTACTATCCCTCTGGGTCATCTCAGCGCACCAGCCCCAAGCATCCAGTATCATGCATCAAACCTGGACTGGCAATTCATTTCATATATGATATTATACATGTTTCAATGCCATTCTCCCAAATCATCCCACCCTCTCCCTCTCCCACAGAGTCCAAAGACTGTTCTGTCTACATCACATTTTAGACTACAACTCTTTTAACACAGACTAATGTTCACTATGCTTCTTAAAGCCTTCAATATGATTTGTCTACAGCATCAGTTTTCTTACTGTAGAATAAAAGGCCCTCCATCAGCCCCCACCTATTTCCAGTCCCATCTCCTCTCTAGCTGACACTGCTGTCTGGCGTGTGGCTGGCCGCATGCCTCCACACCTCCATCTTTGCTCTGTCTAAAGTGCTCTCACCCCTTCACCTCCATGACTAGCTGATTCCTGTTTGTCATGGCTACTAAGAACTATCTCTAAACACTTTGTATGTGACCCTTAGTGGCTCTGCTCTGCCTGCATGCTCAGTCATGCCTGACTCTTGTGACCCCATGGACTGTAGCCCACCAGGCTCCTCTGTCCGTGGGATTCTCCAGGTAAGAATACTGGAGTGGGTTGCCATTTCCTACTCCAGGGGATATTTCTGACCCAGGGATTGAACCTGTCTCTCCTGTGTCTCCTGCATTGCAGACAGATTATTTACCACTGAGCCATGGTATGACTAATTTAAAAGAATACAAAAGAAGTCAAATGACACTTTTAGGCAGGTTTTGTGAGAAGATTATAATAGCCACATGCTATTCTACATGAAAAGGCCCACATGTCAGCAAAGTCTGTACTTAAGCCTCATGGAGACAGAGTAAAATTCACATAAGTTTCGTCAGAATGCTTCCTCAGTTTTACCCCAAAGGCTACCCTTCCCCACACTATCATGAAAATTCATTTAGTGAAAATGGGTAGGAAAGGATTTTATTCCTATCTTTTCCAAGATATTGTTTTTCCCTTTCTATTCCAAATAGATTGTGGCAAAATTTCCTGGTACTCCCATGCCAGGCATTTGAAAGATGATTACTTATATTTTATATACTAGAAACGCATGCTCCTGAATGTCGGTCACTCAGTCGTGTCCGACTCTTTGCATCCCGATGGACTATACAGTCATGGAATCCTCCAGGCCAGGTACAGGAGTAGGTAGCCTTTCCCTTCTCCAGGGAATCTTCCCAACCCAGGGATCAAACCCAGGTCTTTTGCATTGCCGGTGGACTCTTTACCAGCTGAGCCACAAGGAAAACCCCCCAAACTGGAGTGGGTAGTCTATCCCTTCTCCAGTAGATCTTCCGAACCTAGGAATCAAACTGGGGTCTCTTGCATTGCAGGCAGATTCTTTACCAACTGAGCTATCAGGGAAGCCCATGTTGGTCATAGTAGCTGAGATTACATAAATCTTTGACTCCCAAAACTCAGTTGGTTAAAAATGGAGGAAACGTGAAGTCCTCCTTCATACCTATTCTATAAGATCCCTGGGCAGAGACTAGGGATAAGTAAAATGCTTCTACCCAAATTCTTAGAGTTCTTTATGATTAATCCTAGGCCTCAATGGGGATTCTTTGTATTACACCATTATTCATTCTTGAAGATTCATTTTATGAATGAAGGGAATACTCTCATGTATTTCCAGCCCTAGGATTTTTTTTTTTTTTAACCAGTCCTCACCTCTCTCACTATTTTGTGAATAACTCTGTTATTACACTTAAAACATTGAATTGCATGTCTTTCCCTTTATCTTTACTTCTTCTTCTCCCTTGAGGGTAGGAACGATGTCATATTTATTTTTATTGCCTCCAATTTAGAATGTCTAGTAGAATCTTAGCAAAATATTTGTTGAATGAGTACATACATTGTTTTGGGTTGAAGTTAAGTTTAGGTTTTAAAGAATCTATCAATGCTCAATGTCTGTAGTAATCGATAAGCTGCCTCTCTCTCTACATATGTTTATAGTTCTTTCTGATAATAAATTTCTTACTAGTACATTGAGGTCAGAGTTTCTGTATTTCCCAGAGGCCCTGGGTATAGGGAAATAAATCACCTGGCAGTGTTCCATGGAGCAAATAGCCTAGAAGAACATGTGTAGGGAAATTGATTAAAGATTGCCTGGCTAGGATGTTGCCCAGGCTGGGATGTGTGACAGCGAGCTGACTTGCAGGACTGGGTAGAGCTGCTCTCAGAAAGTGAAACCAAAAATCAACACCCAGTGAACTGCGACAAAAATATACAAGTCAGCTAAGGAGTGTGTGTGTGTGTGTGTGCGCTGTGTCCTTAGTTGTGTTCAGCTCTTTGCGACCCCATGAACTACAGCTCGCCAGGCTACACTGTCCGTGGGATTTCTCAGGCAAGAATACTAGCTTGGGTTGCCCTTTCCTCCTCTGGGGATCTTCCTGACTCAGCGATCAAATCCATGTCTCTTGCATCTGCCTGCATTGGCAGGCAGCAGCAGACTTATTCCTGGGGGAGAGGAACATATGACTGACACCTATTGACGATGATAACCTACTGAAGGAAGGTGATATGAAGCGGTTGAGGAGTTGGACTAGAAAGGAAGTGTGAGAATACTGAGTACTGTCCCCCATCGTGCTGGTCTCTTATAACTTCTGCATAGCAAGAGGAGGGAACCGCTCAGGACTGAGCATCACGTGTAATCCTCATGTAGAGGTGGCTGTTTCAGGTTGCCTTAGCCAAGTTGCTGTGCCAATCTTTCCCATGGAGAATGTGGCCTGGGCAACAAGAAGTCCATCCCTGCAGGAACACAGCAGGGACAGAAGGAGGCTCGTACAAGTGGCCAGGGGACAGACTAAGTGTGTACGGAGAATCACACCTTGCCCAAAGGTATTTGTTATTATTCAAGTTGTAGGGTGACTAAAGCAGAGATTAGAGTTAAGATGTAAGATCTGACTTCTGTTTTTTAAAATACAGAATAAAATGAGTAATGAATGAATAGGGGAACCTATTGGAGGTTTTTGCAGTATAGAACAGGTGGGAGATGATTATGGCCTAAACTAAGCCTTGGACAATGGTGAGTGTGGAGTATGATTTATGTAGCAAAATAAAACACCAGACAAAAAGCAAAGCACATCAACCATCCGCAGCTACCAGCCAATCTTTCACAGCACTCAGCTGCCTCAACTTCACTTTGGTTCAGTAGAACAACTGTGAAGGATATCACTAAAACTATGAAGCACTGTTTTTTAAGATTATTTTTTACTGTGGTTAATATACATAATATGAAGCTTGCCATCATAATCCTTTTTAAGTATGCAACACACTTGCACTGAATCTATTCACAATGTTGCATAAACATCACCCCATCAATTTACAGACCTCTTTTGTCATCCCTAACTGAAACTTGCTGTTGCTGTTCCTCCCCATGATGCCTAGCAACCTCTATTCTACTTTCTCTCCTCTATACATTTGCCTGTTCTAAACACCTTATGGAAGTGGAATTATACAACATTTATCCTCTTCAGTTCAGTTCAGTTCAGTTGCTCAGTCGTGTCCAACTCTTTGCAACCCCATGAACTGCAGCATGCCAGGCCTCTCTGTCCATCACCAACTCCCGGAGTTCACTCAAACTCACATCCGTTGAGTCGGTGATGCCATCCAGCCATCTCATCCTCTGTCATCCCCTTCTCCTCCTGCCCACAATCCCTCCCAGCATCAGAGTCTTTTCCAATAAGTCAGCTCTTCACATGAGGTGGCCAAAGTACTGGAGTTTCAGCTTTAGCATCATTCCTTCCAAAGAATACCCAGGACTGATCTCCTTTGGAATGGACTGGTTGGATCTCCTTGCAGTCCAAGGGACTCTCAAGAGTCTTCTCCAACACCACAGTTGAAAAGCATCAATTCTTCAGCGCTCAGCTTTCTTCACAGTCCAACTCTCGCATCCATACATGACTATTGGAAAAACCATAGTCATGGTTTTTGACTAAATGGACCCTTGTTGGCAAAGTAATGTCTCTGCTTTATCCTCTTAATGTCTGCTTATTTTACGTAATACTTTCAAGATCCATTCGTGTTGTAGCATGTTTTGGAACTTTAGTCCTTTTTGTGGCTGGATAACAGTCCAGTTTGTTTATCCACTCATCCATTGATGGACATTTGGGTTGTTTCTGCCTTTTGGTTACTGTGCAGAATGCTACTACAAACACTGGCACACAAGCATCCGTTTAAGTCCCTGTTCTCAATTATTTTGGATACATACCTAGAAGTTTGAAAGCCTTCCTTCACTGTGGTAGTGTGGAGGAAAGCAGTGCCAGATGAATGTACCACACCACTGAGAGCTCTGAATGCCCATTACTGTTCCCATTGCTCAGAAGAGGGTCAAATCATCAACTCATTCATTCTGGGACATGACAATGCCTTGCATTTCAAGGAAATGACACTGTCTCTCTAAGCTCTGGAGAAAACTGAGTTGAATATTTTTCCTCACTCTATAGTCTATGCATCCATCAAAGTCCTTCACACAAATATCTGGGCTTTTCTCCAGCAGGACACAAGCATGGAAAAACTTAAAAGGTTCANGAGCTCTGAATGCCCATTACTGTTCCCATTGCTCAGAAGAGGGTCAAATCATCAACTCATTCATTCTGGGACATGACAATGCCTTGCATTTCAAGGAAATGACACTGTCTCTCTAAGCTCTGGAGAACAACTGAGTTAAATATTTTTCCTCACTCTATAGGCTATGCATCCATCAAAGTCCTTCACACAAATATCTGGGCTTTTCTCCAGCAGCACACAAGCATGGAAAAACTTAAAAGGTTCAGTGCTGCAGGATTGACTCTCCACTATGAGACTCTAGAGAATGTCATAGCATTGAAATCCATGGTTTCTTGATGAATCCCCTTTGCCATTGTTGTATAGTGACTAAGTCCTGTCTGATTCTGCGATCCCATTGACTGCAGCATGCCAGGATTCCCTGTCCTGCATCATCTCCCAGAGTTTGCCCAAGTTTATGTCATTGAATCAGTGATGCCATCCAACCATCTCATTCTCTGTTGTCCCCTTTGCTGCTTGCCCTCAATCTTTCCCATCCCAAGGGCCTTTTCCAACGAGTTGGCTCTTTGCATCAGGTGGCCAAAGTATTGAAGCTTCAGTTTCAGCATCAGTCCTTCCAATGAATATTCAGGGTTGATATCTTTTAGGGTTGACTGGTTTGATCTCCGGTCAGTCCAAGTAACTCTCAAGAGTCTTTTCCAGTATCACAGTTCAAAAGCATCAGTTCTTTGGCACTCAGCCTTCCTTATTGTCCAGTTCTCACATCCATACATGACTATTGGAAAAACTATATCTTTGACTATATGACCTTTGTTGGCAAAGTAATGTCTCTGCTCTTTAATATGTTAAGTTTGTCATACCTTTTCTTCCAAGGAGTAAGTGTCTTTTAATTTCATGGTGGCAGTCACCATCCACATTGATTTTGGAGCGCAAGAAAATGAAGTCTAACACTCTTTCCACTTTTTCTCCACCTATTTGCCATGAAGTGACAGGACTGGATGCCACAATCTTCATTTTTTGAATGTTGAATTTTAAGCCAATCTTTTCACTCTCCTCTTTCACCTTCATCAAGAAGCTCTTTAGTTCCTCTTCACTTTCTGCCATTAAAATGGTATCATCTGCGTATATGAGGTTGTTGAATCCCCTAACTTAGCATTTAAAGTTAGGGTTGAATTTGTCTCCCATGGGAACACAGTACTGAGGCTGAGAGGTCATAAAACTGAAGCATCAGTATNATATGTTAAGTTTGTCATACCTTTTCTTCCAAGGAGTAAGTGTCTTTTAATTTCATGGTGGCAGTCACCATCCACATTGATTTTGGAGCGCAAGAAAATGAAATCTAACACTCTTTCCACTTTTTCTCTACCTATTTGCCATGAAGTGACAGGACTGGATGCCACAATCTTCGTTTTTTGAATGTTGAGTTTTAAGCCAATCTTTTCACTCTCCTCTTACACCTTCAGCAATAAGCTCTTTAGTTCCTCTTCACTTTCTGCCATTAAAATGGTATCATCTGCATATCTGAGGTTGTTGAATCCCCTAACTTAGCATCTAAAGTTGGTGTTGAATTTGTCTCCCATGGGAACACAGTACTGATGCTGAGAGGTCATAAAACTGAAGCATCAGTATGATCTGACTCGAGGCGTGTATGTAATAGTGATGCCTATTGAGGGATCATACCTTTTACCAAAAGCTGTTCTTAGTTGTTTACATGTGAGGACTTGGGTACACAGTAGAGGTTAAGCATCTATTTTTCAAATTGAATTGCTTTATTTATTAATCTTACATAATGAATGCCTGGTGCTGTGGCAGGTTTATAAACAGATGGAACTCTTACCTAACAATTAAAGACTCAGCTGCACATTCCAATTCAGAAACAGTGTAACCAGCATCCCCTTCAGGCATGTGTAACTCGCCAAAAGGCAGCCCCAAGTAAGAGTTGAAGTGAACCTAGCCCCTGCTGGGGCCAGGCGTTTTTTTAAAAATAAAACTTCAAATATGTGGAAGTTTGTACAAAGCTAAGATACAGAAATATTGAAGGTAGGAAAATTTAACAGAAGTAGTTTCTCCATTAGAAAGTCCTTGAGGGTAAAAGCAGAGCAAAGACTTTTTGACCTTGCAATTTTTTAAACTTCTTATTTTGTATTGGGGTATAGCCGATTAGAGGCTTCCCTGGTGGCTGAGAGGTAAAGAATCTGCCTGCAATGCAGGAGCCACAGGAGAGGTAGGTTTGATCCCTGGGTCAGGAAGATCCCCTGGAGGAAGGCATAGCAACCCACTCCAGTGTTCTTGCCTGGAGAATCCCATGAACAGAGGAGCCTGGTGGGCTACAGTCCATGGGGTCACAAAGAGTTGGAAACAACTGAAGTGACTGAGCACACACAGCCCATTAACAATGTTGCGATAATTTCAGGTGAACTGGTGAAGGGACTCAGGCACACATGCCTGTATTCATTCTCTCCCAACCCCCCTCCCATCCAAACTGCCACATAACATTGAGCAGAGATCCATGAGCTGTACATTAGGTCCTTGTTAACCCTGCATTTTTTATAAGTTGTTAGCAGAAAAGGTAATTTCAGTAACTCTCTCCTGTTTTATTTATGTCCACCATCTCCTCAGGGGGGATTATAGCCATTTACAACATTTTTGGAGATACAATTTAACCACCAAATCCCAGGTACAAGTTGTGTGGTGACTAGAGTTTCTATGAAGGTATAGACAAGAGGGTTTGGATGGGAGCACATGGACAGTGGGCAGAGGAAGTGACAAGGGTCCCTGAGTCCATGTGGGCAGGGCCATGCTAGGAACACTTGGAAAGGGGAGACTTAGGACCCTGGGAATAAAAACAGTTCGGTTCAGTTCAGTCGCTCAGTCATGTCTGACTCTTTGCAACCCCATGGACTGCAGCAAGCCAGGCGTCCCTGTCAATCACCAACTCCCAGCGATGCTCAAACTCAAGTCCATTGAGTCAGTGATGCCATCCAACCATCTCATCCTCTGCCGTCCCCTTCTCCTGCCTTAAATCTTTTCCAGCACCAGGGTCTTTTCCAAGGAGTCAGTTCTTCACATCAGGTGGCCAAAGTATTGGAGTTTCAGCTTCAGCATCATTCCTTCCAGTGAATATTCAGGACTGATTTCTTTTAGGATTGACTGATTTGATTTCCTTGCNGTCCCTGTCAATCACCAACTCCCAGCGATGCTCAAACTCAAGTCCATTGAGTCAGTGATGCCATCCAACCATCTCATCCTCTGCCGTCCCCTTCTCCTGCCTTAAATCTTTTCCAGCACCAGGGTCTTTTCCAAGGAGTCAGTTCTTCACATCAGGTGGCCAAAGTATTGGAGTTTCAGCTTCAGCATCATTCCTTCCAGTGAATATTCAGGACTGATTTCTTTTAGGATTGACTGATTTGATTTCCTTGCAGTCCAAGGGCCTCCCAAGAGTCTTCAATGCCACAGTTCAAAAGCATCAATTCTTTGAATAAATTCTTCGAAGCATCAATTCTGGGAATAAAAACAGCTGACTTTAAACCTGCTCAGAGCTAACTCTGTGCACATTATTAGGAACTTTCTTTGACATTAATGATTTTTAAAGTAAGCCTTGAGGACTTAAACATGTTGGAAACAATTTTTCTCATCTGAACCACTTCTTGCAGTTCGTGTGTGCATGTGTGTCTATGTGTGTGTGCTGTAGACTATGTTGCTAGGCAAGGCAAATTGGTATTTGGTTTTGTGTATTTGTCCCCATGTAGCTCAGTTGGTAAAGAATCTGCCTGCAATGCTGGATATGTGGGTTCAATTCCTGGGTCAGAAAGATCCCCTGGAGAAGGAAATGGCAACCCATTCCAGTATTGTTGCCTGGAGAATCCCATGGACAGAGGAGCTTGGCAAGATATAGTCCATAGGGTAGCAAGAGTCAGACATAACTTAGCACTATCGTTCTTTCTATTTGTCCCTAATAGTTTTGGGGCTTCATTCAGGCAGAATTTCTTTTTTTTTTAAAGACTTTTTTGATGTGTGCCATTTTTAAAGTCTTTATTGAATTTGTTATAATATTGCTTCTGTTTTATGTTTTATTGACCATGAGGCATGTAGGATCTTAGTTCCCTGCCCAGGGATCAAACCTGCTCCTCCTGCATTGGAAGGTGAATTCTTAACCACTAGACTACAAGGGAAGTCCCTAAGCAGAATTTCAGAGTGAGTTTTTCCTGCCTTCACTTAGGAAACATCAGACCTTGGGACTTAAAACTGCTCCATTTACTGAAGCTCTCTGTTGCTCACTTTCCCTGAAGAAACAAAGAAGCATTCATTGTCACAAGGGATTGCTGGTTTCAGTTCAGTTCAGTCGCTCAGTCGTGTCCGACTCTTTGCTACCCCATGGACTGCAGCACTCCAGGCTTCCCTGTCCATCATCAGCTACCAGAGTTTACTCAAACTCATGCCCATCGAATTGGTGGACATCCAACCACCTCTTCCTCTGTTGTCCCCTTCTCCTCCCACCTTCAATCTTTCCCAGCATCAGGGTCTTTTCCAATGAGTCAGTTCTTTGCATCAAGTGGCCAAAGTATTGGAGTTTCAGCTTCAGCATCAGTCCTTCCAATGAATATTCAGGACTGATTTCCTTTAGAATTGACTGGTTAGAGCTCCTTGCTGTCCAAGGGACTCACAAGAGTCTTCTCCAACACCACAGTTCAAAACCATCATTTCTTTGGTGCTCAGCTTTCTTTATAGTCCAGCTCTCTCATCCATACATGACTACTGGAAAAAACATGGCTTTGACTAGACCAACTTTTGTTGAAAAAGTAATGTCTCTGCTTTTTAATATGCTGTCTAGGTTGGTCAGAGCTTTTCTTCCAAGGAGCAAGCATCTTTTAATTTCATGGATTGCTGGTTTAGTGATCCCCTTTCCTGTCACTGTCATTCTCTTATTGTACCAATTTGGTGTGAAGAAGAAAGGTGGACCATAAAAATAACTGAGCTTGTTCTTGGTTTACGTGGCTTTAAGAGCCAAAGGTTTTGTGGGCACTCTTTAACCTTGCCTGATAGTAATAGTCAAAGACGAGTGAAAAGAGAGCAGGGTATGTTCAGACTTTCGCAGGGAAATATGTATTCCTTTATTCTGTTTTTCATTTTAAATGATAATGATAATAGTATTTTAGTGCATTTGAATTTGTTCCATGGTTCCAGTGAGGTCTTGCTTTGTTTTTGGGGGTTTGAAAATGACAGACATTCATTGTCAAGCCAAAGTAGGAGCTCCTCATGCAGAAGCTCTGAGTTTGTCATTTATTTGCTTCGTTGTTCTGGAAATGAAGCATCAGTTTGGAGGCACAGCTCCATTTGTCTGAATTTGTTACAAGGTAAGTAGAATACATAGAGCAATTAAGAGCTTCCTGGAAGAAATTTCACTTTTTGTATCTTTGTTGTTGTTTAACTGCTAAGTTGTGTTCAACTGTCTGTGACATCATGGGCGGTAGCCTGCCAGTCTCCTCTGTCCATGGGATTCTCCAGGCAAGAATATTGGAGTGGGTAACCATTCCCCAGGGGATCTTCTCGACCCAATGATCAAACCTGGGTTTCTTGCATTGCAGGCAGATTCTTTATTGTCTGAGCCACCAGGGAAACCCTAAAATATAGTTCTCTGTAAAATTAAAAGACGCTTACTCCTTGGAAGGAAAGTTATGACCAGCCTAGATAGCATATTAAAAAGCAGAGGCATTACTTTACCAAAAAAGGTCTGTCTAGTCAAGGCTATGGTTTTTCCAGTGGTCATGTATGGTTGTGAGAGTTGAGCTCTGAAGAAAGCTGAGTGCCAAAGAACTGATGCTTTTGAACTGTGGTGTTGGAGAAGACTCTTGAGAGTCCCTTGGACTGCAAGGAGATCCAATCAGTCCATTCTGAAGGAGATCAACCCTGGGATTTCTTTGGTAGGAATGATGCTGAAGCTGAAACTCCAGTACTTTGGCCACCTCATGCGAAGAGTTGACTCATTGGAAAAGACCCTGATGCTGGGAGGGATTGGGGGCAGGAGGAGAAGGGGATGACAGAGGATGAGATGGCTAGATGCCATCACTGACTCAATGGACATGAGTTTGAGTGAACTCCTGGAGTTGGTGATGGACAGGGAGGCCTGATGTGTTGTGATTCATGAGGTTGCAAAGAGTCGGACATGACTGAGTCACTGAACTGAACTGAACTGAAACTTAAATATATATGTATTTCCTGATCTTTTTTTGTATGGAAAAAGCAAAATTGAGTGCATATTCAGAAGATAATTCAGAACATTCTAATATTAAATATAATTTGAACTTGTATCCAGGAAGCCCTTAGAAAAATAAATTTGAACTACAAGAAAGTATTAGCTATATTTAGAGAAGAGACCATCACTTGATCCTGATAGAAGAACTGAATGATCCAGAGCTGATTTTAGATTCTATGAAAGAAATACACATGTTGATAAAAATGCTTGGAATATGCATGAAGCAAAGCAGAAAAGTGAAAATAGGACTGGTCCCTCACATACATGTTTCTCTTAAAGCTGAAAAAACATATTAGAAACTTTTGTAACTAACACCCATCTTGGCCTATATTTAATGTGAGCATAATACTCGATATATCTATATTTCTCAGGTGAAAATTCTGCTATTGTTTGGGCTAGATATCTAATATAGAAATTATGATTATTCTGGTGTGCATTTATGCTTGAAAATCTTTATCCAGTTACAAATGAGCTGCCAGGGCTTTAGAACTATTAGTGCAATAAATTTGGTAACCAGTGTATCTTCAGTACAGAATAATGCCTAGCTCCTATCTGCTATTCAGTAAATATTTGTTGAGTGAATGAATTAAATTGATAGAGGGAAGTCCATCTTTACAGTGGACAAGTTTAATCTTCCTAATTTTAAAAATGGAAAGTTTCCTTGGGACATAAGGGAAGTTCTGGGAATTCATATGAGTACATTCAAGGAAAGGAGAAACCCATAGAAAGACTGGTAAGTTTGAAGATTGGAGAGAGCCACAGAGGCAGTTTACTCTGGAGTTAGGAAGTCTTCCTTTAATTCTGTCCAATCACAATTGCACAGAGATTAGGTTAGAGTAGATGTTCTTAAACTTCCTTTGCTCCCAGAGCCCTTAGTGTATTGGTTAGCTTGTTTTAATGATACTCTTAGACAAAAAGAAAAAAAAAAAAAACAAAAACACAGTTCCATTTTAAGTAATTAAGTATAAACAACTTAATACATATTTGAGTTTTAACAACTTAATAGCCATTTGAATAAATAATGCACACAGTTTAAAAGAAAAATAGATGAACTACTTACTAATGTAAGCAGCATATTAGCAAAAAGGAAAAAATGGTTGTCTGAAGAGGCCTTATAAATAGCTGAGAAAAGAGAAGAGAAAAGCAAAGGAGAAAAGGAAAGTTATATCCATCTGAATGCAGAGTTCCAGAGAACAGCAAAGAGAGATAAGAAAGCCTTCTTCAGAGATCAATGCAAAGAAATAGAGGAAAACTATAGAATGGGAAAGACTAGAGGTCTCTTCAAGAAAATTAGATATACCAAGGGAACATTTCATGCAATAATGGGTACAATAAATGACAGAAATGGTATCGACCTAACAGAAGCAGAAAATATTAAGAAGAGGTGCACAGAATACACAGAAGAATACACAGAATACACAGGTGAACAATACAAAAAGATCTTCATGATCCAAATAACCATGATGGTGTTATCACCTAGAACCAGATATCCTGGAGTGTGAAGTCAATGGACCTTAGGAAGCATCACTTTGAACAAAGCTAGTGGAGGTGATGGAATTCCAGTTGCACTATTTCAAATCCTAAAAGATGATGCTGTTAAAATGCTGCACACAATATGCCAGAAAATTTGGAAAACTCAGCAGTGGCCACAGGACTGGAAAAGATCAGTTTTCATTCCAATCCCAAAGAAAAGCAATGTCAAAAAATGTTCAAACTACCACACAATTGCACTCATTTCTATCAAAGTACATGCTAGCAAAGTAATACTTAAAATTCTCCAAGCTAGGCTTCAACAGTATGTTAACTGAGAAATTCCAGATGTTCANAAATGTTCAAACTACCACTACCACACAATTGCACTCATCTCTATCAAAGTACATGCTAGCAAAGTAATACTTAAAATTCTCCAAGCTAGGCTTCAACAGTATGTTAACTGAGAAATTCCAGATGTTCAAGCTGGATTAAGAAAAGTCAGAGCAACCCTAGATCAAATTGCTAACATCCATTGGATCATAGAAAAAGCAAGAGAATTCCAGAAAAAGATCTACTTCTGCTTCTTTGACTATGCTAAAGACTTTGTGCGCATCACAACAAAGCGTGGAAAATCCTTAAAGAGATGGGAACACCAGACCACCTGACCTGCCTGCTGTGGAATCTGTATGCAGGGCAAGAAGCAACAGTTAGAATTGGACGTGGAACAATGGGCTGGTTCCAAATTGGGAAAGGAGTATGTCAAGGCTGTATATTATTTAACTTATATGCAGAGTACATCATGCAAAATACCAGGCTGGATGAAGCACAAGCTGGAATCAAGATTGCCGGGAGAAATATTAATAACCTCAGATATGCAGATGACACCACCCTTATGGCAGAAAGTGAAGAAGAGCTAAAGAGTTTCTTGATGAANCTGGATGAAGCACAAGCTGGAATCAAGATTGCCGGGAGAAATATTAATAACCTCAGATATGCAGATGACACCACCCTTATGGCAAAAAGTGAAGAAGAGCTAAAGAGTTTCTTGATGAAAGTGAAAGAGGAGAGTGAAAAAGTTGGCTTAAAATGAGACAGGATGCTCAGGGCTGGTACATTGGGATGACCCTGAGGTATGGGATGGGGAGGGAGGTGGGAGGAAGGGTTAGGATGGAAACACGTGTACACCAATGGCTGATTCATGTGAATGTATGGCAAAAAAAACACCACAATATTGTAAAGTACTTAGCCTCCTATCAAAAAAAAAAAAAAAATCTTATGTCCAAAAAAAAAAAAAAAAGCAAACCCCACCAAAAAACTCAACATTCAAAAAACGAAGATCATGCCATCCTGTCCCATCACTTCATGGCAAATAGATGGGGGAACAATGGAAACAGTGAGAAGCTTAATTTTCTTGGGCTTCAAAATCACTGCAGATGGTGGCTGTAGCCATGAAATTAAAGATGCTTGCTTCTTGGAAGAAAAGCTGTGACAAACCTTGACAACCTATTAAAGAGCATAGACATTACTTTACCAACAAAAGTCCCTATAGTCAAAGCTATCGTTTTTCCAATAGTCGTGTATGGATGGGAGAGTTGGACTATAAAGAAAGCTGAGTGCAGAAGAATTGATGCCTTTGAATTGTGGTGTTGGAGAAGACTCTTGTGAGTCCCTTAGACTGCAAGGAGATCCGACCAGTCCATCCTAAAGGAAATCAGTCCTGAATATTCACTGGAAGGACTGATGCTGAAGTTGAAGCTCCAATATGTTGGCTACCTGATGTGAAGAGCTGACTCATTGGAAAAGGCCACGATGCTGGGAAAGATTGAAGGCAGGAGGAGAAGGGGACGACAGAGGATGAGATGGTTGGATGGCATCACCAACTCAACGGACATGAATCTGAGTAAGCTCTGGGAGTTGGTGATGGACAGGGAGGCCTGGCTGCTGCAGTCCAGTGGATCGCAGAGTCAAACACGACCAAGCAACTGAACTGAACTGAACTTACCAACGGGTCATGTGTGTTTACTGAGGACTGCATGTCTGTGCTCAGTTGCTACAGTCATGCAACCCCATAGACTATAGCCCACCAGGCTTCTCTGTCCATGAAAATTTTCAGACAAGATTACTGGAGTGAGTTGCCATTTCCTGCTCCGGGTTATCTTCCCAACCTAGGGACTGAACTCAGGTTTTCTGCATCTCTTGCACTGGCAGGCAGATTCTGTTACCACTGAGCCACCTGGGCAGCCCTTGAACATTTCTCAAATTTTGATGTCATCCTCTTGTGCATTTTTCTTTTCATACTATCATGCAGTACTTGATTTTTCTCATAGCAACAACAGAAAACCCAGTTTCACAAAGATATGATGTCTCCAAAGGAACATAACAATCTAATGTTCAAATGGTCCACATAGTGTCTGACAGATGTTGGAGATTGATGTATTTTCCTCAAAATCTCACATGTTCCAGTGCACCCTGTGAGTTCACTGCAGTGTCTCAGAGCCCTGTCGGCCACATTTGGGAAAATATGTGATTATAGAGATGAAAGATATGCATGATAAAAAAATAATGCTAACTGCTGACTCACCAAAATGAGCATTAGCTTAGAAACAAACTATATTTTTTCTTAATCTGGCAAGAAACATCAGTGTCTGGAAATCTTATGAATAATCCTGAGGGGGCAGGTGAGAGCCAGGATATTCATGAGATTTTTGGAGGTGGTGCAAGATAGGTCTTTCCATGCAGTGGTTGAGATTTAACAAAGTTTTTGACATCATAGTTTAGATTCAGTGGTCACAGGGAAGAAGGATTTTGGGGCAAGAATGAAAGTATAAGTAGTTATTTGACAAAGCAGTGAGTGTCTACTATCCTGAGAAGGGAGGTAAGTAGGGCTTGTTGAAAGTTCTGATATTTGGATTTGAAGGAAGTTCCTGAAGTTAAAAATAGTTATTTTCTCTTTTCATCCTCTTGGGAAAGAGTGCTGTGGAAGAGTAGAATCAAGCTAATGTAGATATTGGGCTGTGTGGTTTCGGTTCTTCATAAAAATGATAAAAATACCAATAGTTATTGAACCTTTTTCTTGCTAGCCATAGTTCTCAGCACTTTTTAGATGCATTCTATTTTAAACTATCCTCAACAATTTTATGAGGTAGGAATTGCTATTACGAAAGGAAGATGCTTGAATGGTTAGGGAAGGAGGACAGGACAGGACATTTGTCTATTTCTTTTTTAAACGGAAAAGTCATGGCAAGTAAGACAAGGGTAATTCACTTGTTTGTGTGTTCTATTTTCAAAGTGTTCTTTTAGCTTTCATATTACTCCTGTTGTTGGCCTTATAATGGTCCATGGGGCTCCTTACACAGTGACAGAGGGACTCCTCTGGTTTGGCTGAATGGTGGCTATCACTTGTTGGAGCTTTCCTTTTTGCTAATCCTGGTTGCCAGTGACTAACTGCCTGAAGCTGACCACATGCTTCACCCNAGGGAGGCTTGGCGTGCTGAGACTCATTGGGTCGCAAAGAGTTGGACACGACTGAGAGACTGAACTGAACTGAACTGAATTAGCCTCCAATTAAAATAAGTAAATTAATCAAAGAAACAACAACAACAAAAACTGTATACTTATCTATAGCTGAATAAAGATCAACACATGGACAAACTAATTACCAGTTTCCTAACTTCAAACATATTTTTATGCTCTGGTTTCCTCATTCTAAGCTAGGCCTAGTAATACTTTTCTCTTAGGTTATTGTGACTATTAGACTTAGTATATACAAATTGCTTTGCCTAGTTCATAACACATAATAGGCACTCAAAAAAATGGAGTTGTAGTTAATAACATGAATATTAGGTAAATTATTTAACAGTGTATGTTCCAGAGATTTTTGTTGTCCTAATGTACTCCTCCTTGACAATGTCCATTCATTTTAAATATGTATCAAGCACAGACACATGGTAGGTATGCATTACGAACAGGACAGACAAGTGTCCTTATCTCATAGATTCTACATACCGGAGGTGTTGGTGGATATTAAGCAACTAAGTAAATACTTATAACAAAATAATTTTAAGTAGTAGTAAATGTTATGAAGCAAATAATCAGATTGATAGAGTAAGAATGATGGTTGTGGGGAGAAAAATGGATGATTATTAGTAGATTCAGTTCAGTTCAGTTCAGTCGCTCAGTCGTGTCCGACTCTTTGCGACCCCATGAATCGCAGCATGCCGGGCCTCCCTGTCCATCACCAACTCCTGGAGTTCACCCAAACTCATGTCCATCAAGTCGATGATGCTATCCAGCCATCTCATCCTCAGTCGTCTCCTTTTCCTCCTGCCCCCAATTCCTCCCAGCATCAGAGTCTTTTCCAATGAGTCAACTCTTCATATGAGATGGCCAAAGTATTGGAGTTTCAGCTTTAGCATCAGTCTTTCCAATGAACACCCAGGACTTATCTCCTTCAGAATGGACTGGTTGGATCTCCTTGCAGTCCCAGGGACTCTCAAGAGTCTTCTCCAGCACCACAGTTTAAAAGCATCAATTCTTTGGCACTCATAACCAGCGATAAATAGAAAATTGTTCAATTCAGTTCCTCTACACTTCAATTCTCTTCCTCCACAATCTTGTTGAATTCATCTATCTCTGTCACCAAGTTTCCCTTATAATCTCTTCTTATATATTTGCCTTCTCCTTCCAATAATTTCTTTCACTGAATCTATGAGTATAATGTTACAGAAATTCCTGTGCATTTATTTTCATAAATTCAGAGTTTAAATTCATTCTCTTTTCTTTCATAATATGCTAATTATATTTTAAATATTTTTAAATATTTAGCAATCTAAACCAACTCTAAAGTTGACCACTCGTAGACAAATGTTAGCAATGGAAATATGACACTATCTGCACAAGTAACAAATACAGTGAACAAGTTAGGAAAATTTTTGAGAAAAAACTTCTGGGACATACCAACTTTGAGGAATTTGAAAAGCAGAGAAAATTAGATGACCTAAACTAACTATCCGCACTTGAAGGTAAATGAGACAGTATAATGCATAGTCAATGGGAAAGTCAACATTCAAGTGGGCCCATCTCTTTATTTATAGGTNAACTCTAAAGTTGACCACTTGTAGACAAATGTTAGCAATGGAAATATGACACTATCTGCACAAGTAACAAATACAGTGAACAAGTTAGGAAAATTTTTGAGAAAAAACTTCTGGGACATACCAACTTTGAGGAATTTGAAAAGCAGAGAAAATTAGATGACCTAAACTAACTATCCGCACTTGAAGGTAAATGAGACAGTATAATGCATAGTCAATGGGAAAGTCAACATTCAAGTGGGCCCATCTCTTTATTTATAGGTAGAGACACAACATCCAGCCTCATACCACACCTCACATCGTACATAAATGTCATTTACAAACCCAACCTATGAAAGAAAGAAAAAAAAAACATGAAATTTCTTCTAAAAATATAGTCACACACAAAAAATTACAAATTTTCAACACTCAAAACTATTAATTCAGTTTTAACTTTGTGGCCATATTCATGAATACCTTTTAGATATTTCTCATCTATTCTTCTACTGGCTTATGCCTTCTTGTACACTGTATACTTACACTCAGAAAAGTAAACACTAAAACTGCAAGCTGAGCCAGGTGGAAAGATAAGAAAAATTGAGTATAATTGAGTAAGTCTTCTGAAGAGGACAACATTCATCCCTATTATTAATCTCTTTAATAGCCTGTTCCTTGAATGAGAAAAAGAAGCAAGATTTGTCAGAGCACTCCAAATAACTGTTTAGCTCTTGATCCAGGGAGATTTATTCACATGAACCTCTTAAGTTTTGTTTCTTTAAGAAATGGCACTCACTGGCTCAAAACTCACAATTTTGCAAGTGTTAATTTCCTTGCAGTTTTAGGTGAAGGAAAACTTTAGCTGAGCATCAAACATGGTATACAGGTACCACAGAAGCTTAGACATACTCCAGGTGTTAAACTTGAAGAAAAAAAGAGAGGAGTGAGAGAAAGTAAAACAAGGATGTTGGGACAGATGTGGAAGGAAAAGAATAAAAGAACTTCAGAATTCTTCCAGCCCAATGATGCCAAGGAATCAAACATAGCTCTGCCTGTTCTGAGGAGCTGTGGCTAGTGCAGGTCTGATACAAGTACCATGTCTCTTAAATGTCTAACTTTTTAAGTGTATGCAAGAAATAAATCACTAACAGTTATTTATAATTCTCATATAATCAATTAAAACTATAGAGACAGTTAATATGTATAGTATTAGCGTAGGGAGAACAGTTATTCAGGCTACATACCCATTGCTTTCAGCTTCCTACCCTACCAACCAATTTCTTCAAAGTACTGGTATACAAATACAGTGAAATATAATAAATGATTTCTTCTAAGTAATGTTTCCAAGTGGAAAGCTTATTGACAAAAACATAGTAACTGGTACAATGTGCTAAAGAACTGATTTATTTTCCTCTTCATTCAAAACAAACTACAGAACAATGCATGCATATAAAAACAGGCTAACCACAGATCTGAGTACAGTATTTGACAAAGTAATTGCTAATTTCCTTCTAAAACTATTTCTTTGGTATGCAATAAAGTTGCTGGTTGCAACAAATTTTCCTCAACTGCTTCTGTATATATATAGTATATAATTTGTACTCCTGGTTCTAAAGAAATGATGCAGAAATTTTAATGAAAGCATGAAATGTTCTGATAGCTTTGAGGATGTTTTATAATCTAAGTCTTCAAACTTTCCCATGAAGCTTTAATTCCATTTCTACTTGCCCAGGGGAAAACATATTATTCTGATTTTCATTCTGGCTCCTGAGGTTCTCAGTTGGCTTTCCTCATATTCTTCATCCAGTTGGGAGTTTCCCCGTGATTCTCTCCCTAGTCACTCTACTCTTGGAATCATCTCTTCACCATTCTGTCTATAACCACAGAACTCATGAGAGAGGATGAGAACTCAAAGAGAGAGGATGCCCACAGTTATTCTGGACAAAGGAATGGGCATTAAGAGTTGTAAACATCTACAAATTTCAGGTAATAGAATTTAAATCACGGTACCAGTTTTCAAGTTAAAAATAAGAAAATGAGGAAAGAACATGTCAATGTATGGCAAAACCAATACAGTATTGTAAAATAAATTAAAAAAAAAAAGAAAAAAAAAGAAAAGGAGATAAGTAAGTCATGCAGGCAGGAAGGAAGAAAGGATATCTTTCAAGAACTGGAATTCCTTTTTCTGGGTTCCATGTTGTCATTAATCTTCATGCTTTCTCTCATTTTATTAAAGCTTATTCTGCTGTAACTACGTTAGTATGTGTATATTAAATCATCACCCTGTACATCTTAAATCACATTGTTCAACTTAGATTTGGAAAATTTTGATCTGTCAATTGTACCTTTATAAAGTTGGAGAAAAAAGAGATTGATGACGAATCAATGATGAATCAAAGAATCAATAATGATTGTTTTCATTCTTGAAATATATTTATTCTATATAGATATATGAATAATAGTTGGGCATACAATTGTAAGTCGAAACTATGCTCCTTTTGAATTTTAAGCTCTCTCTCCATACTATTCTTACTCCAGTGTTGCTTTCAACAATTTGAATTTTATTTTGATTATTTTGTTTCTAGAGTCTTTGGAAGTAAATGTGCTTCTTTTTTTCTTTTTGTGTTTTTTGTTTTAATTCTCTTTTTGGAAAGTTTTGGGAGTCTCTGCTTTTTCTAGATGTTCTGAAAGCTCATAAAAATGTGCTTTCATATGAATCCTTTTTTTCTGGACTCCTGCTGGGTTCTTTTAACTTGAAAACCCTTATACTCCAGTTCTGGAAATATTTTTTGTGTTCTATTTCTTGAGTAATTTTCCACTGTCTGATTTCTTTGCTCTCATTTTATGCAATATCTATGAGCTGGATGCTGTAATTCCTAGAGTGATTATTTAGTTTTCTTACCTCTTTTGTTCTAGTTTCCATTTCTTTATCTTTTGATTCCTTTTCCCAGGGATTCTCTCAACACCTATTTGATTTTTCTAAATGATTTTGTTTTCATTCCAATAAAATGTTCTGATTTTTCTTATTTATATAAGCATCATACTCTTGCTTTTATTTTGGTTTGTAGTGGATGCATTATTTCTTATCATTCTGAGGATTTCTTTCTTTTTGATCTGGGTGATTTAAAAAAAAATTAAACATGTATTTTAATTGGAGGCTAATTACCTTACAATATTGTATTAGTTTTGCCATACAACAACATGAATCTGCCACAGGTGTACACGTGTTCCCAATCCTGAACTCCCCTCCCTCCTCCCTCCCCATACCATCCCTCTGGGTCATCGCAGTGCACCAGCCCCAAGCACCCTGTATCCTGCATCGAACCTAGACTGGCAATTTGTTTCTTACATGATTCAATGCCATTCTCCCAAATCATCCCACCCTCTCCCTCTCCCACAGAGTCCAAAAGACTGTTCTAGACATCTGTGTCTCTTTTGCTATCTTGCATACAGGTTATCGTTACCATCCTTCTCAATTCCATATATATGCGTTAGCATACTGTATTGGTGTTTTTCTTTCTGGCTTACTTCACTGTGTATAATAGGCTCCAGTTTCATCCACCTCATTTGAACTGATTCAAATGTATTCTTTTTAATGGCTGAGTAATACTCCATTGTGTATGTGTACCACAGCTTTCTCATCCATTCATCTGCTGATGGGAATCTAGGTTGCTTCCATGTCCTGGCTATTATAAACAGTGCTGCGATGAACATTGGGGTACACGTTTCTCTTTCAATTCTGGTTTCCTCGGTGTGTATGCCCAGCAGTGGGATTGCT
Organism: Sylvicapra grimmia; assembly: GCA_006408735.1. Taxonomy (NCBI): domain Eukaryota; kingdom Metazoa; phylum Chordata; class Mammalia; order Artiodactyla; family Bovidae; genus Sylvicapra; species Sylvicapra grimmia. The sequence continues at coordinate 316,801 of SJYH01002714.1, read as the reverse complement.
GGGTCATAAGGCAGTTCTATTTGCAGTTTTTTAAGGAATCTCCACACTGTTCTCCATAGTGGCTGTACTAGTTTGCATTCCCACCAGCAGTGTAAGAGGGTTCCCTTTTCTCCACACCCTCTCCAGCATTTATTGCTTGTAGACTTTTGGATCGCAGCCATTCTGACTGGTGTGAAATGGTATCTCATTGTGGTCTTGATTTGCATTTCTCTGATAATGAGTGATGTTGAGCATCTTTTCATGTGTTTGTTAGCCATCTGTATGTCTTCTTTGGAGAAATGTCTGTTTAGTTCTTTGGCCCATTTTTTGATTGGGTCGTTTATTTTTCTGGAATTGAGCTGCAGGAGTTGCTTGTATATTTTTGAGATTAGTTGTTTGTCAGTTGCTTCATTTGCTATTGTTTTCTCCCATTCAGAAGGCTGTCTTTTTACCTTGCTTATAGTTTCCTTTGTTGTGCAGAAGCTTTTAATTTTAATTAGATCCCATTTGTTTATTTTTGCTTTTATTTCGAGTATTCTGGGAGGTGGATCATAGAGGATCCTGCTGTGATTTATGTCGGAAAGTGTTTTGCCTATGTTCTCCTCTAGGAGTTTTATAGTTTCTGGTCTTACATTTAGATCTTTAATCCATTTTGAGTTTATTTTTGTGTGTGGTGTTAGAAAGTGATCTAGTTTCATTCTTCTACAAGTGGTTGACCAGTTTTCCCAGCACCACTTGTTAAAGAGATTGTCTTTACTCCATTGTATATTCTTGCCTCCTTTGTCAAAGATAAGGTGTCCGTAGGTGTGTGGATTTATCTCTGGGCTTTCTATTTTGTTCCATTGATCTATATTTCTGTCTTTGTGCCAGTACCATACTGTCTTGATGACTGTGGCTTTGTAGTAGAGCCTGAAGTCAGGCAGGTTGATTCCTCCAGTTCCATTCTTCTTTCTCAAGATTGCTTTGGCTATTCGAGGTTTTTTGTATTTCCATACAAATCTTGAAATTATTTGTTCTAGTTCTGTGAAAAATACCGCTGGTAGCTTGATAGGGATTGCATTGAATCTGTAGATTGCTTTGGGTAGTATACTCATTTTCACTATATTGATTCTTCCGATCCATGAACACGGTATATTTCTCCATCTATTAGTGTCCTCTTTGATTTCTTTCATCAGTGTTTTATAGTTTTCCATAAATAGATCTTTAGTTTCTTTAGGTAGATATATTCCTAAGTATTTTATTCTTTTCGTTGCAATGGTGAATGGAATTGTTTCCTTAATTTCTTTTTCTACTTTCTCATTATTAGTGTATAGGAATGCAAGGGATTTCTGTGTGTTGATTTTATATCCTGCAACTTTACTATATTCGTTGATTAGCTCTAGTAATTTTCTGGTGGAGTCTTTAGGATTTTCTATGTAGAGGATCATGTCATCTGCAAACAGTGAGAGTTTTACTTCTTCTTTTCCAATTTGGATTCCTTTTATTTCTTTTTCTGCCCTGATTGCTGTGGCCAAAACTTCCAGAACTATGTTGAATAGTAGCGGTGAAAGTGGGCACCCTTGTCTTGTTCCTGACTTTAGGGGAAATGCTTTCAGTTTTTCACCATTGAGGATAATGTTTGCTGTGGGTTTGTCATATATAGCTTTTATTATGTTGAGGTATGTTCCTTCTATTCCTACTTTCTGGAGAGTTTTTATCATAAATGGATGTTGAATTTTGTCAAAGGCTTTCTCTGCATCTATTGAGATAATCATATGGCTTTTATTTTTCAATTTGTTAATGTGGTGAATTACATTGATTGATTTGCGGATATTGAAGAATCCTTGCATCCCTGGGATAAAGCCCACTTGGTCATGGTGTATGATCTTTTTAATGTGTTGTTGGATTCTGATTGCTAGAATTTTGTTAAGGATTTTTGCATCTATGTTCATCAGTGATATTGGCCTGTAGTTTTCTTTTTTGGTGACATCTTTGTCAGGTTTTGGTATTAGGGTGATGGTGGCCTCATAGAATGAGTTTGGAAGTTTACCTTCCTCTGCAATTTTCTGGAAGAGTCTCAGTAGGATAGGTGTTAGCTCTTCTCGAAATTTTTGGTAGAATTCAGCTGTGAAGCCGTCTGGTCCTGGGCTTTTGTTTGCTGGAAGATTTCTGATTACAGTTTCAATTTCCGTGCTTGTGATGGGTCTGTTAAGGTTTTCTATTTCTTCTTGGTTCAGTTTTGGAAAATTGTACTTTTCTAAGAATTTGTCCATTTCTTCCACGTTGTCCATTTTATTGGCATATAATTGCTGATAGTAGTCTCTTATGATCCTTTGTATTTCTGAGTTGTCTGTTGTGATCTCTCCATTTTCATTTCTAATTTTATTGATTTGATTTTTCTCTCTTTGTTTCTTGATGAGTCTGGCTAATGGTTTGTCGATTTTATTTATCCTTTCAAAGAACCAGCTTTTTGCTTTGTTGATTTTTGCTATGGTCTCTTTTGTTTCTTTTGCATTTATTTCTGCCCTAATTTTTAAGATTTCTTTCCTTCTACTAGCTCTGGGGTTCTCCATTTCTTCCTTTTCTAGTTGCTTTAGGTGTAGAGTTAGGTTATTTATTTGACTTTTTTCTTGTTTCTTGAGGTATGCCTGTATTGATATGAACTTTCCTCTTAAGACTGCTTTTATAGTGTCCCACAGGTTTTGGGTTGTTGTGTTTTCATTTTCGTTTGTTTCTATGCATATTTTGATTTCTTTTTTGATTTCTTCTGTGATTTGTTGGTTATTCAGAAGCGTGTTGCTCAGCCTCCATATGTTAGAATTTTTAATAGTTTTTCTCTTGTAATTGAGATCTAATCTTAATGCATTATGATCAGAAGATGCATGGAATGATTTCTATTTTTTTGAATTTATCAGGGTTAGATTTATGGCCCAGGATGTGATCTACATTCAAGAAGGTACCGTGAGCACCTGAGAAAAAGGTGAAATTCATTGTTTTGGGGTGAAATGTCCTATAGATATCAATTAGGTCTAACTGGTCTATTGTATCATTTAAAGTTTGCATTTCTTTGTTAATTTTCTGTTTAGTTGATCTGTCCATAGGTGTGAGTGGGGTATTAAAGTCTCCCACTATTGTTGTGCTATTGTTAATTTCCCCTTTCATACTTGTTAGCATTTGTCTTACATATTGCAGTGCTCCTATGTTGGGTGCTTGTATATTTATAATTGTTATATCTTCTTCTTGGATTGATCCTTTGATCTTTATGTAGTGGCCTTATTTGTCTCTTTTCACAGCCTTTGTTTTAAAGTCTATTTTATCAGATATGTGTATTGCTACTCCTGCTTTCTTTTGGTCTCTATGTGGAATATCTTTTTCCAGCCCTTCACTTTCAGTCTGTATGTGTCCTTTGTTTTGAGGTGGGTCTCTTGTAGGCAGCATATATAGGGGTNTATTGTTAATTTCCCCTTTCATACTTGTTAGCATTTGTCTTACATATTGCGGTGCTCCTATGTTGGGTGCATATATATTTACAATTGTTTTATCTTCTTCTTGGACTGATCCTTTGATCATTATGTAGTGTCCTTTGTCTCTCTTCACAGCCTTTGTTTTAAAGTCTATTTTATCGGTTATGAGTATTGCTATTCCTGCTTTCTTTTGGTCTCTATTTGCATGGAATATCTTTTTCTAGCCCTTCACTTTCAGTCTGTATGTGTCCCCTGTTTTGAGGTGGGCCTCTTGTAGACAACATATATAGGGGTCTTGTTTTTGTACCCATTCAGCCAGTCTTTGTCTTTTGGTTGGGGCATTNGAATATCTTTTTCCAGCCCTTCACTTTCAGTCTGTATGTGTCCCCTGTTTTGAGGTGGGCCTCTTGTAGACAACATATATAGGGGTCTTGTTTTTGTACCCATTCAGCCAGTCTTTGTCTTTTGGTTGGGGCATTCAACTCATTTACATTTAAGGTAATTATTGATAAGTATGATCCCATTGCCATTTACTTTATTGTTTTGGGTTCGAGTTTATACACCCTTTTTGTGTTTCCTGTCTAGAGAATATCCTTTAGCATTTGTTGGAGCGCTGGTTTGGTGGTGCTGAATTCTCTTGGCTTTTGCTTGTCTGTAAAGCTTTTGATTTCTCCTTCATATTTGAATGAGATCCTTGCTGAGTACAGTAATCTGAGCTGTAGGTTATTTTCTTTCATCACTGTAAGTATGTCTTGCCATTCCCTCCTGGCATGAAGAGTTTCTATTGAAAGATCTGCAGTAATCCTTATGGGAATCTCCTTGTGTGTTATTTGTTGTTTTTCCCTTGCTGCTTTTAATATTTGTTCTTTGTGTTTGATATTTGTTAATTTGATTAATATATGTCTTGGGGTGTTTCGCCTTGGGTTTATCCTGTTTGGGACTCTCTGGGTTTCTTGGACTTAGGTGATTATTTCCTTCCCATTTTAGGGAAGTTTTCAACTATTATCTCCTCAAGTGTTTTCTCATGGTCTTTGTTTTTGTCTTCTTCTTATGGGACTCCTATGATTCGAATGTTGGGGTGTTTAACACTGTCCTGGAGGTCTCTGAGATTGTCCTCATTTCTTTTAATTCATTTTTCTTTTTTCCTCTCTGATTCATTTATTTCTACCATTCTATCTTCTACTTCACTAATCCTATCTTCTGCCTCCGTTATTCCACTATTTGTNTTTGTTAATTTGATTAATATGTGTCTTGGGGTGTTTCACCTTGGGTTTATCCTGTTTGGGACTCTCTGGGTTTCTTGGACTTGGGTGATTATTTCCTTCCCCATTTTAGGGAAGTTTTCAACTATTATCTCCTCAAGTATTTTCTCATGGTCCTTCTTTTTGTCTTCTTCTTCTGGGACTCCTATGATTCGAATGTTGGGGTGTTTAACACTGTCCTGGAGGTCTCTGAGATTGTCGTCATTTCTTTTAATTCATTTTTCTTTTTTCCTCTCTGATTCATTTATTTCTACCATTCTGTCTTCTACTTCACTAATCCTATCTTCTGCCTCTGTTATTCTACTATTTGTTGCTTCCAGAGTGCTTCTGATCTCATTTATTGCATTATTCATTATATATTGACTTTTTAAAAATTTCTTCTAGGTCCTTGTTAAACCTTTCTTGCATCTTCTCAATGCTTGTCTCCAGGCTATTTATCTGTGATTCCATTTTTATTTCAAGATTTTGGATCATTTTCATGATCATTATTTGGAATTCTTTATCAGTAGATTCCCTATCCCTTCCTCTTTTGTTTGGTTTGGTGGTGATTTATCCTGTTCCTTTACCTGCTGGGCATTCCTCTGTCTCTTCACATTGTTTATATTGCTGAATTTGGGGTGGTCTTTCTGTATTGTGGCAGTTTGTAGAGTTCTCTTTATTGTGGAGTTTCCTCGCTGTAGGTGGCTTGTCAAGGTTTCTTGGTTAGGGAAGCTTGTGTCAGTGTTCTGGTGGGTGGAGCTGGGTTTCTTCTCTCTGGAGTGCATTGTAGTGTCCAGTAATGAGTTATGAGACATCAATGCTTTTGGAGTAACTTTGGCAGCCTGTATACTGAAGCTCAGTGCTGTGTTCCTGTGTTGCTGGAGAATTTGCATGGTATGTCTTGTTCTGGAACTTGTTGGCCCTTGGGTGGTACTTGGTTTCAGTGTAGGTATGGAGGCATTTGATGATCTCCTATCGATTAATGTTCCCTGGATTCAGGAGTTCTCTGGTGTTCTCAGGATTTGGACTTAAGCCTCCTGCTTCTGTTTTTCAGTCTTATTTTTACAGTAGTTTCAAGACTTCTCCTTATATACAGGACCATTGATAAAACATATAGGTTAAAGATGAAAAGTTTCTCCACAGTGAGGGACACCCAGAGAGGTTCACAGAGTTACATGGAGAAGAGAAGTGGGAGGAGGGAGATAGAGGTGACCCGAATGAGATGAGGTGGAATCAAAAAAGGAGAGAGCAAGCTAGCCAGTAATCACTTCCTTATGTGCGCTCCACAGTCTGGATAGCTCAGAGATGTTCACGGAGTTATACAGAGAAGAGAAGAGGGAGGAAGGAGACAGGTAGCCAGGAGGATAAAAGGGGGGAATCAAAAGGAGAGAGACAGATCCAACCAGTAATCAGTTCCCACCGTCTGGTGATTCACCCAACTCTGTGAATCACCGTCAGAGATTCACAGAGTTGGGTAGAGAAGTGAAGGGGTAGGGAGGAGACAGAAGTGACCTGGTGGAGTAAAAGGAGAGTCCAAAAGGGGAGAGAGCAGTCAAGCCAGTAATCGTGCTCCCAAGTAAAAAGGGGTACTGAAGATTGAGTTCTTACAAAATTGATAACAAATACCAGAAAGCAAAGATTAAAAATCTAGAATAGAGTTTGGAATTTCAAAAATACAATATTAAAGAAAAGAAGAAAAACAAGAAAGAGGAAAAAAGTCACAAAAATTATTATATATATATATATATATATGAAGTTTGCTTTTAAAAAATAGGGTCTTTTTTGTTTTGGAAAGTAATAGTAGGTTATAAAAGTGAAAATTAAAGGAGTAATGCTGCTGCTGCTGAGTCACTTCAGTCATATCCAACTCTGGGCGACCCCATAGATGGCAGCCCACCAGGCTCCCCATCCCTGGGATTCTCCAGGCAAGAACACTGGAGTGGGTTGCCATAAAGGAGTAATAAAGGACTTAAAATTTTAAAAATATTAAAAAAAAAAGAATGATCATAAAAATAGTAAAAATATATCTAGGACTTTCTCTGGTGTTGTTGTGGGCATCGTGGGGTCAGTTCATTTTTGGATAGTTCCTTGGTCCGGTAAATATTTATAAAAATCTATAGGCCCCTTCCTATGTAGTCGGTACTAACTACAGGGTTTTAATCTATTGCACCTGTCACTTTCAAGTCAGTTCCCTCTGTTTTAGCTTCTTCTGTTTGCTGGTCTCTTCAGTGTCTGATTTCCGCCCTGACACAAAGGGGGTGGTGGTGGACACTTTTTTTAGGCTCACTTGTTCAGTCGCGCTGTGGGGAGGGAGGGACGCTGCAAACAAATACACTGGCATGTGCTCACAGTGTCTCAGCCACACTGGGCCTGCCCCTGCTCATCGCGCGTGTGCCTTCCCTGCCCCCACTGCTCAGGCTCTAGGTTGCTCTGCTGGGAACCATTCGAGGCCAGCCCTGAGCTGCATGTACCTTCCAGGTCTAAGCCGCTCCGGTTCAGGCACTCAGGTAGTCCTCAGAGGCACAGATTCCGTTGGGCCTGCGTTTGTGCCCTTCCCAGGTCCGTGCGGCTCAGGTGATAAGGTGTGTGGCAAGTGTGGTCGCTGTGACTTACAGCCGCCTCTGTCCTTGCCACTCAGTTTTCTGGGTGTACAACTGGCGCACCTTCTCAGGCAGATGATGACTGTCCAGAACTTCAAGTAGTCTTAGTTAGCAAAGAAGCCTGCTTGCAGTTTGGTAGATAATGTCTCTCTGGGGCTGCGATTGCCCCCTTCTGGCTCTAGCTGCCTGTCACTGGAGAGGGGTGGTCTGCAACTGGCTAGTTCTGTTCAGTCCTTTGTTCTGTGTGCGGGCCTGGAGGTGTGTTAGGGCTTTTCGTGAGGTAGCTATCCCACAGTCTGGTTTGCTAGCCCAAGTTAGTTTGCTCCAATTGCCCTCGGGGCATTCAGGCCAGGACCTTACTCTAAGCTATGCAGCCCGCGCCTCCTGCTCAGCCTCGACTTGCTAGTGGCGGGTGCAGGTGGCTGTGCTGCTTCTCCGCTGGAGGAGTTACCGTTGGGCTTGTAATCTGTGGGTTTTAATTATTTATTTTTCCTCCCTGTTACGTTGCCCTCTGTACTTCCAAGGCTTGCCACAGACTCGACAGTGAGAGTGTTTCCTAGTGTTTGTAAACTTCTCTCTTTTTAAGACTCCCTTCCTGGGACAGAGCTCCATCCCTACCTCTTTTGTCTCTTTTTTTGTCTTTTATATTTTTTCCTACCTCTTTTCAAAGACAATGGGCTGCTTTTCTGGCATTCAGAAGTTGTTTTGTGGAATTTACTCAGCGTTTAAATGTCACCTCTTATTTTCTGATTGCTCTTTACCTTCATTGTTTTCCCCTTGAGTTCCTGTGAGCTATTTTAGTTTAGTGGTTTCCTATAATGTTCTCTCAGTTTCCTATTTTTCAAAATTTTATGTGTCCTTGCTCCAGATTTATGGTTTGTGGTTACCAGGAGTTTTGTATAAAATGTCTCAGATAAAATAGTCCTTTTTCTGTTAATAGAATCTCATTGTTCATTCACCTACTATATTTATTTTGTCCTTATGTTTTTATTGTCTCAAATGATCCCTTTTCATGTTGTGGGTTCATTACCAAGTCAATGTAGCTATAGTTATTTTTCCTGCCTTCTTTCTCTTTAATCTTTATGTTATAATTAACAACCTATTCTGATATAGAGTAGCAGTTTTCTAGTTCCGTCTGTCAATTTATGACCTTACTTAAAGTTTTGTGTACTTTTGCCTTTCAGTTCAGTAGAAAAACTCCTTTCACCATTTCTTGTAAGGCATGTCTAGTGGTGATGAACTCCTTTAGCTTCTGTTTGTCTAGGAAAGCCTTTATTCCTTTTTCATATTTGTAGGATAGCTATGCTGGATAAAATATTCATGGCTGAAAGTTTTTACCTATCAATATTTTGAATATATCATTCCACTCTCTCCTGGCTTGTAGAGTTTCTGTTGAGAAATATGCTTATAACCTAATGGCTGCTACTTTGAAGGTTACTGTTTATTTTTGGCTGCCTTCCTTTAAAATTCTTTCTTTATCACTGAATCTGACAGTTTTAATATGTGTCTTGAAGAAGGTTTTTTTTGCATTGAAATAACTGGGTGTTGTCTTAGCCTCATGGACTTCAATATTTGCTTCCTTTCCTAGGTTTGGGAAATTCTCAGCTATTAATTCTTTAAATAAATCCTCTATTTCCTTCTCCCTCTCTTTTCTTTCTGGGATCCCTTTATCTTTATGTTGTCTTTTCTAATGGACTCAGTTCTCAAATTTTTTTTTCACTTTAAAAAATCTCAGTTCTTTCTTGTCTTATACCTGAATTATTTCTAGATTTTTGTTTTCAAACTCACTAATTCTCTCTTCCATATGGTCTGCTCTCTTTCTGCTTCTTTCTACTGCATTCATCTCATTTACTGAGTTCATCAGCTCCCAAATTTATGTTTGGTTGTTTTTTAGAATTTCAATCTCTTCAGTAATATATTTCTTCTCTTCATTAATTTTAATTTCTGAGCTCATTGAATTGCCTTTCTGAGTTTTCTTATAGCTTAAGTTTCTT
>SJYH01002714.1:286724-298224 GCA_006408735.1 Sylvicapra grimmia | reverse complement strand
TGGACTGGAAAAATAATTTTTTTGTAATATTTATGAAAAAGTGCTAATTTCTTCAAGTAAAAACATCTTTTACAATCAATAAAAGAAAGTAGACCAAAATCCAAAACAAAAATTGGCAAAAGGTGTATAAGCCCTTCATAGATGAAGAAATACAAATCTCTGATAAATAAAGACAGTAAAATAAAGATAACACTTCTAATGTTATAAGTAGCTCTGCAATTTTCCAGTTTACTTTTTTGTTTATATTTTATTTATTCTCCAATTTCTTTTACAACAAACATGTATTAATGTCACAATCCTTCACCCTCTTACCAAAGTTCTGAAAAACAAAATTACAGATGTAACACCAATCTTAACTTTCTGTCATCATATCTGTATTTTGTTTTATTTTTCTTTTTAAAACATTTATTTAGGTTTCCAAGCATTCAGTCAGCATTTACTGAGTGCCTATTCTATGTCAGAAACAATGTTAGAAAACACAAATTCAAAGATGAATAAGAAACAGTCTCTACTTTTGAGGACCTCACATCTACACATAAAAATAGGGATTTATAATCTGGTAGAAGAATGCAAGAGTTTCAGGTTGACAAAGGGTTGGGAGTATCTGGAAAGAAGTTCTAGACAACACTGACCCTCATGGAGGGCCAGAAAACATTCCATGGCTTTGCTAAGACTCCTTTTGTCAGGTAGCTTTTCGGATCCTATGTTCAAGATCTCAGTATCATGAACTGAGCTCTGGGACACCAAACATAATCCTGTAAAGACCACCCTCCACCTCCCCAGCTAACTGATTTTCACCACCTCACTTTCTACTGGAGGGACTCCTTTATTTAGAGTGATACTAATTTTTACAGTAAAAGAAAAAGAAAGAAAGCGAAGTTGTTCAGTAATGTCTGACTCTTTGCAACCCCATGGACTGTAGTCCACAAAGTTCCTCCATCCATAGAATTTTCCAGGCAAGAGTACTGGAGTAGGTTGCTGTTTCCTTCTCCAAGGGATCTTCCCACCCCAGGGATCGAACTTGGGTCTCCAGCATTGCAAGCAGACGATTTTACCATCTGAGCCACCAAGGAAGCCATTTTTGCAGTGGCTGCTGTTAATGAAGGTGATAGTCAAACTAACTAGTATCTCTTAATTACTGAACCTTACTATGTACCATGAGTTTGAGCAAGCTCTGGGAGTTGGTGATGGACAGAGAAACGACATACTGCAGTCCATGGGGTTGCAAAGAGTTGGACACGACTGAGCGACTGAACTAAACTGAACTGAAGTATCAGGTACCATCCTAGCATCATACATGCTAGAATCCTCCAAAGTAAGTATTGTGCTACTAATTCCATTTAAAATAATGAAACTAAGGTTTAGAAAAGTTAAGCCAAGTTCCCTACCAATTTCAATGTCCTCTGCTTACCCATTGCAAGGATTGTATACCAGCTAAGGTCTTATGCTATCAGGAAACTTGCTGTTTCAAGCTTTGAACTGAAGAGAAGTGAAAGTCGCTTGGTCGTGTCTGACTCTGCAACCCCATGGACTGCAGTATGTCAGGTTTCTCTGTCCATCACCAACTCCCAGAGCCTGCCAGACTCCTCTGTCCATGACATTCTCCAGGCAAGAATACTGGAGTGGGTATCTGTTCCCTTTTCCAGGAGATCTTCTCAGCCCAGAGATCAAACCCAGGTCTCCCGAATTGCAGGCAGATTCTTTACTCTCTGAACCACCAGGGAAGCCCAAGAACACTGGTGTGGGTGGTCAGGTCTCCAGCACTGCAGGCAAATTCTTTACCATTTGAACCACCAGAGAAGCCCAAGAATTCTAGAGTGGGTAGCCTATCCCTTCTCCAGAGAGTTTTCCTGACCCAGGAATCAAGCTGAGGTCTCCTTCATTGCAGGCATATTCTTTACCAGCCGAGCTACCAGGGTGGTGGTGTTTTTATGCTGTTTGTGGGGCATTAAGAGCTCAAAAGGGTATCCCCTTCCTGCCCCAGAAAGTTGCTCCGTTTCTTAGAGTAGCCTCCACAGAACTTCCTTGATAAAGTCTTGCCTTTCCGCTGTCCTGCACCAGTGGTTACTATGATTCTGGGAAGAAGGCCAACTGATAAGGATCTGAACATGATCCCTGGCCTGTAGTAGGCACTTCATTCTTGTCAATCCCTTACTTGGTTGCTTTCTCCCAAAGAGCAAACCTCTTTTTCTCTTTCTGGCCCTGTTGCCCCAACCCTTCTCTCCTGCTCCCCCTTAGGGAGTCTGGACTCACCTGTCTTCCCTTGGCAGTAAGTTCCCCATCCCCTCAGTCCTCTTGGCGCCCTCCCTTCAGCAGGCTGCTCCTGACTTAGAGACGGCCTGCGTTGCTCTGGCTACCAGGGCAGAGGGAGCTGAGGGGAGTGTATTCTCTGAGGAGGGGAGGAGGAACCCCCCGGGGGAGGAGATTCAGAAGTGCACACAAGCACCGCTTCCTAAAATGTCAGAGGCTGAATGAACCCGGTTATTGCTTTTAACCAGAAGCCGTTAGTCAGTGAGGGTTTTGAAAGAATGGGGAAGCCCCGTCTGCAATTGTAAACAGGTCATAGGGGCTTTTCACTTCAGACGTCTAAACTTATTAAACCACTTTGTAGTAGTCCTAGAAACAGCAGAAGGGGAACTTTGTTTTAAAACAAAAAAGCTTAAAAATCAAGCCATAGACCCGTAGAAAAATAGCAAAACATACATCTGATGACGGGGTCCAGCCCCGGTGGATCCAGGGTAATTCGAAGGTGAGATGGAGTTGGCGTCCTAGGAAAAAACTTATTTAATTACAGATACATATAGAGAGATTAGAAACGGATAGTGTAGTAGGAAATATTAGTGGAAAAAAAGAGGCTGAATAACTTGGTTTACATGGAATACCAATAAAACTCCAAGACAAGGAGTTTGCACCATCTACATTGGGCCACCGGTGCCACTTGAATATCGGAAGGTGCCCCTCCTCNCAGACGATTCAGCTTATATCTGGATAATGTTTTTTTCTTGTTTATATTGAGATTGGTACTTGGGGGCAGCTGTGAAGTACCCCTGAGAGCTTGTAAATAGAGGTAATGAGATTGTTCTTTGAGAAATAAATTATAAAATCAATAGATAGTGTATCAGAGCAGAGAAATATAGTCAAATGAAGAGAAAACCAATTTACTGGCAGGGTCAGTGTAAGACTTGACTGAATACATAAGCACATCTAAAGGAAAAATAATAATCAATGGAGGCATTATTCAGCCTAAAGTCAAGAAAAATGACCCAGAGAAGCAGGCATAGATAGTGTCAGTTCTAGACACAGAGGGAATATACTGGCTAATGGACTTCTTGTGGAGAGTCATACTTCAGGCATGAATTACTTAAATTATATAACTCACTTCTGTTGTGATTCTGTTTTCACTAAGGACCTTTCCCATTAAAGTTTGATTTTCTTTGAAGATCTGCCTTTGGGAGAGATAACTTCTTTTGCTGATGTGAGATAGGACAACCCTATTTCTAATTGTAAATTAGAATTCTAATTTTATACGTTATTCTCTTTTAGGTTAATTAAGTCCACTCCTTGAAAGATAGGTTGACTTAACACTGACATTTAATATTTTTCCCCAACTTTGTTGATATAATTGACATATAACATTGCATTAGTTTAGTGTGTACAACTGATGATTTGACATGTATATATTGCAAAATGATTACCATGCTAAAGTTAGTTAACACATTTATTAGCTCAAATAGTTGCTACTTTTTGTGTGTATGTGCTGAGAACTTTTAAGATTTTTTTTCTTTAGCAACTTCCAAGTATTGAATGTAGTGCTATTAATCACAGTCACCAATAGATCCTCAAGACTATTCCTCTTATAACTAGAAGTTTGTATTAGTTAATCACCTTCACTCATGTTCCCTTTCCCTCCCCTTGCCCCTAGGAACCACCAATCTACTCTATATTGCTATAAAGTTTTTTTGTTTTTTAATTGCACATATAAGTGAGATCATACAGTATTCTTCTCTGTTTGAAATATTTTACTTAGCATAATGCCCTCAAGATTCTTCTGTGTTGTTACAAATGGCAATGAACATGGGAATGCAGTTATCTCTTCAGATCCTGATTTCATTTCCTTTGGGTATGGAGCCAGAAGTGAAATTGCTAGATCATACGGTAGTTCTTTTTATAATTTTCAAGGAACCGCTATACTGTTTTCCATAGAGGCTGTACACATTTACATTTCAAGCAACAGTATGCAAGGGTTCCCTTTTCTCTGCATTCTCACTAGGACTTGTTATCTTTTATTTTTTTTTTATAATAGTCATCCTAACAGGTAACTTATTGTAGTTTTGATTTGCATTTCTCTGATGATCAGTGAGCATTTTTTCATGTGTGTGTTGGCCAGTTACTGTATAGTCATCTTTGAAAAAAAAAAAAAAATTCTTCTGGCATTTTGCCCATTTTTAAATGTTATTTGTTTTTCTGCTATTAAGTTGTACAATTCCCTTGCACACATGGCATATTTATTAGATATGATTTGAAAATATTTTCTTTCTTTCCATAGGTTGCCTTTTCTTTTTGTTGATGGTTTATTTTGGCTTGCAGAAGCTATATTTGGTATAATCCCGTATTATATTTTTGTTTTGTTGTTCATGCTTTTGATGTCATATCTAACAATTCATTGCCAAAACTGTCAAGGGGATTTTCCTGTTTTCTTCTATGAGTTTTATGGCTTCAGGTCTTATTTTAAATCTTTAATCAATTTTGAGTTAATTTTTGTGAGTGGTTTAATTAAGATAAATTTCATTTTATGTATAATTTCACTTTTTGTATATGAACATCCAGTTTTTGAAGAGACTTGTTCTTTTCCCCATTGAGGACTGTTGGTTCCCTTGTCAATCTGTTGACTGTATTTGTGTATTTTTATTTCTGAGTTCTTAATTCTGTTTCATTGGTCTGTGTGTCTGTTTTTATGTCATATTGGTTTTTACTATAATGTTTTGATTACTACAGCTTTGTAGTATAGTTTGAAATGAGGAAGTGTGATGACATCAACTTTCTTCTTTGTAAGATTGCTTTGGCTATGCAGAGTCTTTTATGGTCCCAATAAAATTTTAAGATTTTATTTTTCCTAATTTTGTAAACAATGTCATTGGAGTTTGAGAAGGATATCATAATTTTTTATTGTAAGGTGATTTTAATAATATTAACTTATCTGATCCATGAACACAAGATATCTTTCCACTTGTTTGTGTCTTCTTCCATTTCTTTCAACAGTATTTTTGTGCTTTTTAGTGTATAAATCTTTTGCCTTCTTGGTTAAATTTATTCGTAAGTATTTTACTCTGTTTGATGCTATGGTAAATGGGACTGTTTCTCTATTTCTTTTCCAGATAGTTTGTTGTAACTTATTTTTGTATGTTGATTTTGTGACCTGCAATTTTACTGAATTGGTTTATTATTTATAATATCTTTTTGATGAAGTTTAGGGTTTTCTAAGTATAAGATAAAGCCATCTGCAAACAAACAATTTTACTTCTTCCCTTCCAATTTGGGAGCTTTTTGTTTTTTGTTCTAGTCTGATTTCTCTGGCTAGGGCTTTCAGTATTATGTTAAACAGAAGTGGTAAGACTGAGAATCCTTTCTTGTTCCTGCTCCTGGTAAAATAAAGTTTTCAGTCTTTAATCATTTAGTATAGTGTTACTGCACAAGGCGGGAGACCTGGGTTCAATCCCTGGGTTGGGAAGATCCCCTGGAAAAGGGAAAGGCTCCCCACTCCAGTATTCTGGCCTGGAGAATTCCATGGACTGTATAGTCCATGGGGTCACAAAGAGTTGGACATGACTAAACGACTTTCACATCACATCACATTTAGCTATGAGTGGCATTTTGGTTTTTAGCTTGCATGTCTGATTACGAGACTCACTTCTTAATGATTTTACCACCATAAATTCAATTCTGAGATGTCTAGGAGGAGAAGGATAAAGAAAGAAAGAATGCTTTTTAGTGAGGCCCAATTTCACTGTTGATGCTGAAGCTCTAATACTTTGGCCACTTGATGGCCAACTCACTGGAAAAGACCCTGATGCTGGCAAAGATTGAAGGCAAAAGAGAAGGGGCAGCAGAGGATGAGATGGTCTATTGAGCCATTGAGATCACTGGCTCAATGGACATGAATTCTGGAGCAAACTCCAGAAGGTAGTGAAGGATAGAGGAATCTGGTATACTGAAGTCCATAGGGTCCCAAAGAGTCAGACACAACTTAGTCATTGAACAACAATAACAATTTCACCATTTTCTTTGAAAATTCTTTTTTTTTATTATTAATTTTTATTGAAGGATAATTGCTTTGCAGAATTTTGTTGTTTTCTGTCAAACCGCAACATGAATCATCTCCCTTTTGAACCTCCCTCCCATTTCCCTCCCCATCCCACCCCTCTAGGTTGATACAGAACCCCTGTTTGAGTTTCCTGAGCCATACAGCAAATTCCTGTTAGCTATCTATTTTACATATGGTAATGTAAGTTTCCATGTTACTCTTTTCACACATCTCACCCTCTCCTCCCCTCTCCCCATAGCCACAAGTCTATTTTCTCTATGTCTGTTTCTCCATTGCTGCCCTGTAAGTAAATTCTTCAGAATCATTTTTCTAGATTTTGTATATGTGCACTACAATAAGATATTTATCTTTATCTTTATGATTTACTTCACTTTGCACAATAGGTTCTAGGTTTATCCACCTCATCAGAATTGGCTCAAATGTGTTCCTTTTTATGGCTGAGTAATATTCCATTGTGTGCATATGTACCACGACTTCTTTATCCATTCATCTGTCGATGGGCATCTAGGTTGCTTCCATGTTCTAGCTATTGTAAATAGTGCTACAATGAACAATGGGATACATATGTCTTTTTCAACCCTGGTTTCCTCAGGGTATATGCCTAGGAGTGGAATTGCAGGGTCATATAAATGGCAACCCACTCCAGTGTTCCTGCCTGGAGAATCCCAGGGACGGGGGAGCCTGGTGCGCTGCCTTCTATGGGGTCGCACAGAGTTGGACATGACTGAAGCAACTTAGCAGCAGTAGCAGCAGCAGCATGGTGATTTTATTCCTAGTTTTTTAAGGAATCTCCATACCGTCTTCCACAGTGGCTATATCAATTTACATTCCCACCAACAGTGCAAGAGTTTTCCCTTTTCTCCACACCCTCTCCAGCATTTAATGTTTATAAACTTTTTCATAATGGCTATTCTGACCGGTGTGAGGTGATGTCTCACTGTGGTTTTGATTTGCATTTCCCAAATAATGAGCTATGTTCAGCATCTTTTCGTGTGTTTATTAGCCATCTGTATGTCTTCTTTGGAGAAATGCCTGTTTAGGTCTTTTTCACCACTTTTTGATTGGGTTGTTTGTTTTCCTGGTATCGAGTTGTATGAGCTGCTTGGATATTTCAGGAATTAATCCTTTGTCAGTCGTTTCATTTGCTAGTATTTTCTCCCATTCTGAGGGCTGTCTTTGCACCTTACTTATAATTTCCTTTGCTGTGCAAAAGCTTTTAAGTTTAATTAGGTCCCACTTGTTTATGTTTGTTTTTATTTCTGTTACTCTAGGAGGTGGGTCATAAACAAATTGAAAGATAAAAACCATATGACAATCTAAATAGATGCAGAAAAGGCCTTTGACAAAATTCAGCACCCATTTATGATTAAAACTCTTCAAAAAATGGGCATAGAAGGAACCTACCTCAACATAATAAAAGACATATATGATAAGCATACACAAACATTATTCTCAATGGTGAGAAACTGAAAGCCTTCCTGCTAAGATCAGGAACAAGACAAAGGTGTCCACTTTCACCACTATCATTGAACATAGTTCTGGAAGTCCTAGCTACAGCAATCAGAGGGGGAAAAAAAAAAGAAATAAAAGGAATCAAGAATGGAAAAGAAGAAGTAAAACTCTCACTGTTTGCAGATGACATGGTACTGTACATAGAAAACCCTAAAGATAGTATCAGAAAATTGCTAGAGCTAATCAGTGAATTAGAAAAATTGCAGGATACAAAATCAATATACAGAAATCACTTACATTTCTATATGCTAACTGAAAAATCAGAAAGATAAATTAAGGAATCAATCCCATTCACCACTGCAAAAAAATTCTTTATATAAAACATAAAGGCACAGTGGGACTTCTCATTTTTGCTTAAGAAACATTGATCAAAATTTGGTCTAAACTCTGTTTATTATGCTTTTGCTATAATCAATTCTTTTATCTATGTGATAGATCAGTGGTATATTCAATGATGTTATAGTGAAATGGGCTATAACAGAGTACTATAAAGGTTTTCATTTTCACCTACAAGTATATATATATACATATATATATATATATATATATAGTATATATGTTGAGAGGCATCCTAAAGGAGATCAGTCCTGGGTGTTCTTTGGAAGGAATGATGCTAAAGCTGAAACTCCAGTACTTTGGCCACCTCATGAGAAGAGTTGACTCATAGGAAAAGACTCTGATGCTTGGAGGGATTGGGGGCAGGAGGAAAACGGGATGACAGAGGATGAGATGGCGGAATGGCATCACAAACTCAATGGACATTAGTTTGAGTGAACTCCGGGAGTTGGTGATGGATAGGGAGGCCTGGCGTGCTGCGACTCATGAGGTCGCAAAGAGTTGGATACGACTGAGCAACTGAACTTAACTGAACTGAACTGAGAGGCAATCAATAAAAAATGAAAAAACCTCCATATGTAAAAACTGTTAGCATGACATCTTCTTACTTTTGGTCTGTATTTTAGAGTTTGTAATTTCACTTTAATTTTCTCTTGATCCTTTTAAGCACTGTGTAAAAGATATGTGAAAAGTATCATTATTTTCAGTAGATTATGAAACTGTGACTCAGAGTTTAATTGACTAACCATGGTCACACAACTCAGAAATGGCAGCCAGCACAAGCAGTTATGCCTCCAAACACTAAACTATCCCTCTTCCAATTGTTTTACTCTTCCTTGTATATAGAATTAAAGCAAAAAAAAAAAAAAACCCAGATGCCAGAAGCTAAATATTGAATAAAATGCATTAAAAAAATTCTTAAATTTGACTAAAGTATAATACGAGAGAAAAAATGATTTTTAATTAACTCATTTATGAAATTTCTATCATATGCCTGCCATGTGTCAAGCACTGAGATAAGTACTAGAGATTCAATGGGGTAGAAGGCAAGTAGGGTTCCTGCTATCATCAAACCAATGGTTTAGTGAGGAAGACAGTCATTATGCACATGATCAAATAATTGACTGTGTAAGTGTGATTGTGATAACAGACTGTGGGCTTGAGAACTTCTCCTGGGAGTGACATTTAAGCTGACACCAGTCAGAAAGAAAGTTAGCCAGATGCAGGACATGGGCAAGAAAAGAATTTCTATCCAGGAAATATACCAAGTTTAACTTAATTATCTTAAAACAGATAAATTGGAATTCTTCTTAAACAACTTTTTGTCAATATCCAGATTCTGACATGAGAAAGATATAAGATGGGAGAAAGAAGGAAAGAGATGGTGATTTAAATAAGCTGATCCTTGGTAATTAATTACCATGGTTTCTTGATTCTCGTTAACACAGTATTTAGCTGAAACTTTGAATAAGGAAAGCCCCACAATATGGGCATCAGAGGGCAGACACATTGAAATAATAATCACAGAAAACTAGTCAATCTAATCACACTAGGACCACAGCCTTGTCTAACTCAATGAAACTAAGCCATGCCCTGTGGGGCCACCCAAGACAGGTGGGCATGGTGGAGCGGTCTGACACAATGTGGTCCACTGGAAAAGGGAATGGCAAACCACTTCAGTATTCCTGCCTTGAGAGCCCCATGAACAGTATGAAAAGGCAAAATGATAGGATACTGAAAGAGGAACTCCCCAGGTCAGTAAATCCCCAGTATGCTGCTGGAGATCAGTGGAGAAATAACTCCAGAAAGAATGAAGGGATGGAGCCAAAGCAAAAACAATACCCAGCTGTGGATGTGACTGTGATAGAAGCAAGGTCTGATGCTGTAAAGAGCAATATTGCATAGGAACCTGGAATGTCAGGTCCTTGAATCAAGGCAAATTGGAAGTGGTCAAACAGGAGATGGCAAGAGTGAATGTCGACATTCCAGGAATCAGCGAACTAAAATGGACTGGAATGGGTGAATTTAACTCAGATGACCATTATATCTACTACNGACTCATTGGAAAAGACTCTGATGCTGGGAGGGATTGGGGGCGGGAGGAGAAGGGGATGACAGAGGATGAGATGGCTGGATGGCATCACTAACTCAATGGACATTGAGTCTGAGTGATGGAGAGGGAGGCCTGGTGTGCTGTGATTCATGGGGTCTCAAAGAGTCAGACAGGACTGAGCCACTGAACTGACTGAACTGAACTGAACAGGATATTGTGTTGCAGTGAAAATGATTAGTTAGAGGTTCAAACATAATTGTCTTTTAAAAAAATTGTCTTAATAAGTCACTTAATCATTCATGATAGAGAAGAGAAGCCACAAAAGACCACAATTCTAAGACCTTCAGCTTTAAGTGCTCAAAAATTCATTAGTAAAGGAGGAAGTTGATAGGAAAAGTGTAAGATTATTTTTTCTAACAGTCTCAGTTATTGTTAGTTGGATTTGCTTTGAATTAATCCTTCTTGATAGCGTAGAAATATTTTGAAGAAGTCTTCATGCAGAGATAATAACAGGTATCATCAAGACAAAGCAGAAATAACCAGAAATTACTTTGAAAAAAAAAATTTTGACCATAGGAGACTGAAAAGCTTTCATTGTAAGTAGAACAATAAATAGAACCTAGAGCTAGATTAACTGGAAGCTTGGAGAACAGATTTATTTATTTTTGCCAATTATTAAAAATATTTAAAAATGAACTTACGTTTTTAAAAAGACATTTTTATGCCCATGTATTTTCTGATTATAATAACATGTGCTTGTTTTGTAAAGTTGGAAAATAAAAACAAAATATTTTAGGTTTCATGGTAGAAGCAATAGTAGCTAGTGATTAAGTTAGAGTAATTCAACAACTAGGTACCAATTACATTTTAATATATTTTCTTCAAGTCCTTTAAAAATGTGTGTATGTGTGCTAAGTTGCTTCCGTTGGGTGTGACTCTTTGTGACACCATGGCCCTCCAGACTCCTCTGTCCATGGGATTTCCCGGGCAAGAATATTGGTGTGGGTTGCCATTTCCTTCTTCATCAGGAATGTGTACATATAACTAAATATATAAAAAAATGACACAGTACTGTGTATAACAGTTCAGATTTTTGTAAGTTATATTATGGACTTTTGCACATAATATTAAATATTGAATTTAAATTTTTATTTCTATATCCTACTGTACTTTAACAAGTAGATGTGCTATGCATTATTTACCTATTGTTAGATATCTTGAATGTGCTTTTTTTTTTGCCTTCATAAATAATGCTTAAGTAAACAACCTCTCAAAAG
>SJYH01002714.1:202285-236682 GCA_006408735.1 Sylvicapra grimmia | reverse complement strand
TTTGTCATACATTGACATGAATCCACCATGGGTGTATATGAGATCCCAATCCTGAATCCCCCTCCCACATCCCACCCCATTTCCTCTCTCTGGATCATCCCTGTGTACCAGCCCCGAGCATCCTGTATCCTATATTGAACATAGGCTGGTGCTTCATTCTTACATGATAGTATACATGTTTCAATGCCATTCTCCCAACCTCAAAGTACCATTTGTTCTGTTCTCCCTTACTAATTTTACATTTAACATTTTTAGTTTGTACTCACACACTTAGATGATTATTAACCCTTTCCCTCCCTAGACTTAAGATCCGTGTCTGTATCATATATCCCTACCTGCATGAGTGATCAGTTGCTAAGTAGTGTCCGACCCTTTGCAACCTCAAGGACGGTGACCCTCCAGGCTCCTCTGTTCATGGAATCTCCCAGGCAAGAATATCGAGTGGGTTGCCATTTCCTTCTCCAATATCACTGTCTACATAGTGTCAAACATAGTGTCTCACCCAAAGCAGATGGTCAACAAGTGTTTATTGATTGATGAATATAAGATGAGACAGTAAACGGTATTCAGGAGAAGTATCACACATCTATGAAAGATTTCCATTGTTTTGCAAAAAGAGTGCCTCATTAAAATAGCTATTTAATGCCTTTTAGAAAAACTGTCGTTCAACTGACAAAATATAATCCCTTGAAAAGCATAGAGGAAGAAAATCAAGACACACATTTCAGATCCCATTAATAGCAGTTTGATGAATTATTTCCAGAGCTACTCTGTTCTCCTAGCCATCTGTTTTAGATGATAAAGGAGCAAAGACTACTTTGGACTGAAGACTACTTCCTGTGGCCTCTGAAAATAGGGTTAAAATTATTAGGGCATATGTAAGGGTAATCCTTCTTTACTCCTTTCTCCTTCCCACTCTCTTCTTCTTTTCTTAAATCTAGCTGAGGCAAAGAAACACTCTTCCATTGCTTATAACAGTAGAGTATGCTCATCATTCAGAAACTCAAATAGAGTCCACATTTGAGCAGGTGCCTGTCTAAAGGTACTATATTCCTTATAGAGAATGAAAACAGGATGTCTACATTTACAAGACATTTCTGATGTGTGATTTAGAACAAGGAGGATTTCATTAAGAGAGGAGAAAGAATGGTAGAAAACACATTTGAATGTTATTTCAAAGAGACTTGGAGATTCATTGGGTATAAAAGCTAAAGGAGAGAGAATGGTAATGATGAGTCTAACTCTTCAAACTTGAGCCACGAGAAGAATGCCAGAGAGGCTGAAATACAGGACTGTAGGAACCTAGTGCTGAGCTCCTAATGTATACTTAATATAGACCCTTTGATTGCATGTTCTATAGTTTTACTAAGTGAAATGAAAGTCACTCGGTCTTCTCCAACTCTTTGCAACTCCATGGACAATACAGTCCATAGGATTCTCCAGGCCAGAATACTAGAGTGGGAAGCCTTTCCTTCTCCAGGGGATCTTCTCAACCCAGGGGTCAAGCCTAGGTCTCCCACATTGCAGGTGGATTCTTTACCAGCTGAGCCACAAGGGAAGACTTTCGTTTTACTAAGGTGATGCTGTATTCTTCTCTAGTTGTTACATGGGGAAGGAAAGTCAGGGACATAAATGGTGGTGCCCAAAATGAACTCTTAATGTAGGAAGCAAAAATGAACTTGCGTGTCAGGACAGAGGAAAATTTTCCTGCTTTAGACACCACATCAAAATCACATTCACGAAGATAAAATTCAGTTCAGTTCAGTTCAGCCGCTCAGTCGTGTCCGACTCTTTGCAACCCCATGAACTGCAGCACGCCAGGCCTCCCTGTCCATCACCAACACCCGGAGTGCACCCAAACCCATGTCTATTGAGTCGGTGATGCCATCCAACCATCTCATCCTCTGGTGTCCCTTTCTCCTCCTGCTCTCAATCTTTCCCAGCATCAGGGTCTTTTCCAATGAGTCAGCTCCTCACATCAGGTGGCCAAAGTATTGGAGTTTTAGCTTCAACATCAGTCCTTCCAATGAACACCCAGGACTGATCTCCTTTAGGATGGACTGGTTGGATCTCCTTGCAGAGACAAAATTACATTCCTCTTATTCAAGGAATAAGAGGAAGTTCCACTTGCCATGGATATTTACTAAATGCAATGATATTATGTGGCTTATCTTGATGAAAATTGAGTTTCACTAAATATGTGCTTTAGGGGATAAACTTAAAAACAAAGCTATTTGACAAAATGTGAAAAGCTTTTCTTGTTGGAGTGTTATAATCTAGTTTTTAGAATTAGCTGAATGTCATAAAAAAACTGAAAAACAGTCTACTGATATTAGCAGCAATGGCAGGAAGCTCAAATCATGAGAAACGAGTTTCTCTCATTATTGTAGCTTTAGGAATTAGCACTGACATATCCATTTTTCTGTATTACTTCAACATCTGGCCTACAGGAAACATCATGATTTGTCAGTGCTGCCAGTAGACATGGCCCAACAGTAATTTAAAACTAGTGAAGGAGAAATTTTGAAATATCACAAGGGTCTTCCACTTTCAATAATGCCTCTCATAACTTCTAAACATAACTTTTCTTTCATGCTTTATTGTATGAAACATGTAGATTCATGTGAGATATGCTTATGTTGTTTAAAATGCATTTTATTATGTGTAATCTACAGTTGAATTCAGAGATTAATTCATGTCTCAAAGATATCTGTGTCTCAAGTGACTTGGATCCCATTCTTGGGATTTATTACATTTCTCTTAACTTAAGCCCTAAACTTTTGGCAATTGTGTACATTCCCTTTGCAAGTGTTTGAAGAACAAATCACCAAGAAACTGTTTTTTTTTGTAATTTCATTTTTTAAAGTTTTTATTGAAGTATAGTTTCTTTACAATGTTGTATTAGTTTCTACTGTACAGCAAACTTAATCAGCTATATGTATACATATATCCCCTCTTTTTTGGATTTCTTTCCCATTTGGTCACCAAAAAGCATTGAATAGAGTTCCCTGAGCTATATAGTAGGTTCTCATTAGTTTTTTATTTTATACATAGTACCAACAGTGTGTGTATGTCAATCCCAATCTCCTAATTCATTCCATCTACCCCCTATTTCCACCAAGGAAGTTTTAAAGTCCAAGATTATATTCATCTCTATGTAAATCCTTGTCAATAGTAGTAGGTTATTCTCTGTAATTCCTTCCCACCAACTTGGCTTTTGTTTCTGGAATAACTGATGTGGTCTTAGAATTCATTTAGAAATCAGGTGACCATAGGTTCCCAGTTTGTTCTAGAAGTCTCTCAATATATGTCCTGTCTGGAGTCCTGTTTAGTTAGTGCTTTTATTTTTTTTTCCTTCTCAAAAGTGTCCCTGCTTGGGTAATAAGATACATATGGTCACTCTATTGGTAGCTGAGTAGGTGAAGACAGGACCCTTGCTGAATTCTCTTCTTCCCAAATGCACATCTTTTGTGTTGCCTTCTTTCAAATGTATTGTTTTAAAAATCTCTTTTCCTTCTCTTTGTCAGAAGCTGGGAGCCAGACACACTGAAGTTGGGGTTTCTTAGGCCTGAGAGTTAAATTGGAAAGTCCTCAGCCAAGGCAACCAGTGAAGTGAAAAATGAAGAAAAAAGAACTAAAACTGTACAGGAAAGCTAAGATACATAGAGTTAACAGGGGAGTGTTGAAGACAGAGAAAACTAAAACTCTAACTGAAATTAGAGTCAATAGTCCAGAATTTGGTCCCAGAGATGAAAATAAATGCAAAACAGATGGCAATTTTCATGGTCTTGGCTAGAAGTGATGTTATACGTGAGGCATCTTTTTAAATGACTCTGACAGTGTGTCACTCAGGGCTTCATTTTTACTTAAAATGCGGGAGTGTTTGTGCGATGTTTGTCTTAAATGAATCATTTCCCTGGTAATTTCAAGTCTTCTTTAAAAGCCTACAGACTTTTTTCTTGTAAAGCTTTCTTAGTGGGCCTCATTTTCCAAAGTCTTCTACTGTATGTTTATTTAAGATAAAATTTAGTTATTACCTTTGTTATATTTTTAGTTATCCTTAGACGAGAATACAGTTGTCAGAACTAAGAATAAAAGGATTCTACTTAGATGGCACTAGTGGTAAAGAACTTGCCTGCCAATGAAGGAGACATAAGAGACATGGGTTCGATCCCTAGATTGGGAAGATCCCCTGGAGAAGGGCATGACGACCCTTTCCGGTATTCTTGCCCGGAGAATCCCATGGACAGAGGAGCCTGGTGAGCTATAGTCCATAAAGTTGCCAAGAGTCAGACAGGACTGAAACAACTTAGCTCATTACACATGTGCTTGTAGAACTCCCTCTCATTTTGATGTTCACTGTGGGTCAATGAGCATGATTATTTATCTAAATCTATTGATGTATCCTGCCTTCAACATGCCATGTCATGTTTCTTTCTAATCCCACTTGGTCTCAGCTCACCTATTCAAGGTCCTGGGACTTGTACAAAGAGAAGGATGTGAACAACTCTTTCTGAATGCCCCTACTGTCCTTGGTATATTCCTTGGCTCTCATAATTACTCCCCCAAATTTCAGTTTTCTTCCTTTCTGTTTTATTTCTTTTTGAAATATTTTTTAGGATTCTAGATTGAATATTTTTCAACCTCATATTGTTTAGATCAGTGAGAATTAAAAATTGTCTCCTATGAGTAAAAAACAAGGGTCAGAGTTTGTATCCAGCCATCATGCTTTCTTTTAGCTTCTTTGCTTGCACTATTAGCATGCTTTCCTTGATCCCTCATGCAGATTTTCTCCATTTTGTTTCCTTAATGAACATCCAGTACTAAGAGAATACTCTTAAAGTATGAGATATGAGATATTCAGTGGCTACAGATATTTGATGGCCAGTTTTATTTCTAACTCCTCCCATAAATATAAGTGCTGGTGCTTTTATATACAGCTCTCTCAACCTCTACCCAACCAACAAATAAATACTCCTCTCCCAGACAATAGAACTATTTTCTGAGTTTTGTTACAATGAAAGCTATAACTGAATTTTAGAGATTAGCTTTGAAATCATGGTTTTATCTGAAGCATAAATGCAAAGTTATACCTAGAGTATAAAAATAATCTAGCAGGTGGAATGAGAAAAATCTTTACATAAATATCCTATTGGCTTAAAATAGATAAACTTTCTAACTCAAGTTCTAAATCTTCATTCTACCAAATTTCAATAATGATATGGTTCAATAGAGCATGGTGAGCTCACTAAACTCTTTTTCAAGATGTATTACAGATAGAATTTATGAAATTTAGAATTTCTATTTCCATATGATGTTTCTGTAACCAACATTTAACATAATTTGTTTGTACAAGGACTAGTTGAATGTACATAATTTGTTTGTACAAGGACTAGTTGAATGTACATAATTTGTTTGTACAAGGACTAGTTGAATGTACATAATTTGTTTGTACAAGGACTAGTTGAATGTACATAATTTGTTTGTACAAGGACTAGTTGAATGTACATAATTTGTTTGTACAAGGACTAGTTGAATGTACATAATTTGTTTGTACAAGGACTAGTTGAATGTACATAATTTGTTTGTACAAGGACTAGTTGAATGTACATAATTTGTTTGTACAAGGACTAGTTGAATGTACATAATTTGTTTGTACAAGGACTAGTTGAATGTACATAATTTGTTTGTACAAGGACTAGTTGAATGTACATAATTTGTTTGTACAAGGACTAGTTGAATGTACATAATTTGTTTGTACAAGGACTAGTTGAATGTACATAATTTGTTTGTACAAGGACTAGTTGAATGTACATAATTTGTTTGTACAAGGACTAGTTGAATGTACATAATTTGTTTGTACAAGGACTAGTTGAATGTACATAATTTGTTTGTACAAGGACTAGTTGAATGTACATAATTTGTTTGTACAAGGACTAGTTGAATGTACATAATTTGTTTGTACAAGGACTAGTTGAATGTACATAATTTGTTTGTACAAGGACTAGTTGAATGTACATAATTTGTTTGTACAAGGACTAGTTGAATGTACATAATTTGTTTGTACAAGGACTAGTTGAATGTACATAATTTGTTTGTACAAGGACTAGTTGAATGTACATAATTTGTTTGTACAAGGACTAGTTGAATGTACATAATTTGTTTGTACAAGGACTAGTTGAATGTACATAATTTGTTTGTACAAGGACTAGTTGAATGTACATAATTTGTTTGTACAAGGACTAGTTGAATGTACATAATTTGTTTGTACAAGGACTAGTTGAATGTACATAATTTGTTTGTACAAGGACTAGTTGAATGTACATAATTTGTTTGTACAAGGACTAGTTGAATGTACATAATTTGTTTGTACAAGGACTAGTTGAATGTACATAATTTGTTTGTACAAGGACTAGTTGAATGTACATAATTTGTTTGTACAAGGACTAGTTGAATGTACATAATTTGTTTGTACAAGGACTAGTTGAATGTACATAATTTGTTTGTACAAGGACTAGTTGAATGTACATAATTTGTTTGTACAAGGACTAGTTGAATGTACATAATTTGTTTGTACAAGGACTAGTTGAATGTACATAATTTGTTTGTACAAGGACTAGTTGAATGTACATAATTTGTTTGTACAAGGACTAGTTGAATGTACATAATTTGTTTGTACAAGGACTAGTTGAATGTACATAATTTGTTTGTACAAGGACTAGTTGAATGTACATAATTTGTTTGTACAAGGACTAGTTGAATGTACATAATTTGTTTGTACAAGGACTAGTTGAATGTACATAATTTGTTTGTACAAGGACTAGTTGAATGTACATAATTTGTTTGTACAAGGACTAGTTGAATGTACATAATTTGTTTGTACAAGGACTAGTTGAATGTACATAATTTGTTTGTACAAGGACTAGTTGAATGTACATAATTTGTTTGTACAAGGACTAGTTGAATGTACATAATTTGTTTGTACAAGGACTAGTTGAATGTACATAATTTGTTTGTACAAGGACTAGTTGAATGTACATAATTTGTTTGTACAAGGACTAGTTGAATGTACATAATTTGTTTGTACAAGGACTAGTTGAATGTACATAATTTGTTTGTACAAGGACTAGTTGAATGTACATAATTTGTTTGTACAAGGACTAGTTGAATGTACATAATTTGTTTGTACAAGGACTAGTTGAATGTACATAATTTGTTTGTACAAGGACTAGTTGAATGTACATAATTTGTTTGTACAAGGACTAGTTGAATGTACATAATTTGTTTGTACAAGGACTAGTTGAATGTACATAATTTGTTTGTACAAGGACTAGTTGAATGTACATAATTTGTTTGTACAAGGACTAGTTGAATGTACATAATTTGTTTGTACAAGGACTAGTTGAATGTACATAATTTGTTTGTACAAGGACTAGTTGAATGTACATAATTTGTTTGTACAAGGACTAGTTGAATGTACATAATTTGTTTGTACAAGGACTAGTTGAATGTACATAATTTGTTTGTACAAGGACTAGTTGAATGTACATAATTTGTTTGTACAAGGACTAGTTGAATGTACATAATTTGTTTGTACAAGGACTAGTTGAATGTACATAATTTGTTTGTACAAGGACTAGTTGAATGTACATAATTTGTTTGTACAAGGACTAGTTGAATGTACATAATTTGTTTGTACAAGGACTAGTTGAATGTACATAATTTGTTTGTACAAGGACTAGTTGAATGTACATAATTTGTTTGTACAAGGACTAGTTGAATGTACATAATTTGTTTGTACAAGGACTAGTTGAATGTACATAATTTGTTTGTACAAGGACTAGTTGAATGTACATAATTTGTTTGTACAAGGACTAGTTGAATGTACATAATTTGTTTGTACAAGGACTAGTTGAATGTACATAATTTGTTTGTACAAGGACTAGTTGAATGTACATAATTTGTTTGTACAAGGACTAGTTGAATGTACATAATTTGTTTGTACAAGGACTAGTTGAATGTACATAATTTGTTTGTACAAGGACTAGTTGAATGTACATAATTTGTTTGTACAAGGACTAGTTGAATGTACATAATTTGTTTGTACAAGGACTAGTTGAATGTACATAATTTGTTTGTACAAGGACTAGTTGAATGTACATAATTTGTTTGTACAAGGACTAGTTGAATGTACATAATTTGTTTGTACAAGGACTAGTTGAATGTACATAATTTGTTTGTACAAGGACTAGTTGAATGTACATAATTTGTTTGTACAAGGACTAGTTGAATGTACATAATTTGTTTGTACAAGGACTAGTTGAATGTACATAATTTGTTTGTACAAGGACTAGTTGAATGTACATAATTTGTTTGTACAAGGACTAGTTGAATGTACATAATTTGTTTGTACAAGGACTAGTTGAATGTACATAATTTGTTTGTACAAGGACTAGTTGAATGTACATAATTTGTTTGTACAAGGACTAGTTGAATGTACATAATTTGTTTGTACAAGGACTAGTTGAATGTACATAATTTGTTTGTACAAGGACTAGTTGAATGTACATAATTTGTTTGTACAAGGACTAGTTGAATGTACATAATTTGTTTGTACAAGGACTAGTTGAATGTACATAATTTGTTTGTACAAGGACTAGTTGAATGTACATAATTTGTTTGTACAAGGACTAGTTGAATGTACATAATTTGTTTGTACAAGGACTAGTTGAATGTACATAATTTGTTTGTACAAGGACTAGTTGAATGTACATAATTTGTTTGTACAAGGACTAGTTGAATGTACATAATTTGTTTGTACAAGGACTAGTTGAATGTACATAATTTGTTTGTACAAGGACTAGTTGAATGTACATAATTTGTTTGTACAAGGACTAGTTGAATGTACATAATTTGTTTGTACAAGGACTAGTTGAATGTACATAATTTGTTTGTACAAGGACTAGTTGAATGTACATAATTTGTTTGTACAAGGACTAGTTGAATGTACATAATTTGTTTGTACAAGGACTAGTTGAATGTACATAATTTGTTTGTACAAGGACTAGTTGAATGTACATAATTTGTTTGTACAAGGACTAGTTGAATGTACATAATTTGTTTGTACAAGGACTAGTTGAATGTACATAATTTGTTTGTACAAGGACTAGTTGAATGTACATAATTTGTTTGTACAAGGACTAGTTGAATGTACATAATTTGTTTGTACAAGGACTAGTTGAATGTACATAATTTGTTTGTACAAGGACTAGTTGAATGTACATAATTTGTTTGTACAAGGACTAGTTGAATGTACATAATTTGTTTGTACAAGGACTAGTTGAATGTACATAATTTGTTTGTACAAGGACTAGTTGAATGTACATAATTTGTTTGTACAAGGACTAGTTGAATGTACATAATTTGTTTGTACAAGGACTAGTTGAATGTACATAATTTGTTTGTACAAGGACTAGTTGAATGTACATAATTTGTTTGTACAAGGACTAGTTGAATGTACATAATTTGTTTGTACAAGGACTAGTTGAATGTACATAATTTGTTTGTACAAGGACTAGTTGAATGTACATAATTTGTTTGTACAAGGACTAGTTGAATGTACATAATTTGTTTGTACAAGGACTAGTTGAATGTACATAATTTGTTTGTACAAGGACTAGTTGAATGTACATAATTTGTTTGTACAAGGACTAGTTGAATGTACATAATTTGTTTGTACAAGGACTAGTTGAATGTACATAATTTGTTTGTACAAGGACTAGTTGAATGTACATAATTTGTTTGTACAAGGACTAGTTGAATGTACATAATTTGTTTGTACAAGGACTAGTTGAATGTACATAATTTGTTTGTACAAGGACTAGTTGAATGTACATAATTTGTTTGTACAAGGACTAGTTGAATGTACATAATTTGTTTGTACAAGGACTAGTTGAATGTACATAATTTGTTTGTACAAGGACTAGTTGAATGTACATAATTTGTTTGTACAAGGACTAGTTGAATGTACATAATTTGTTTGTACAAGGACTAGTTGAATGTACATAATTTGTTTGTACAAGGACTAGTTGAATGTACATAATTTGTTTGTACAAGGACTAGTTGAATGTACATAATTTGTTTGTACAAGGACTAGTTGAATGTACATAATTTGTTTGTACAAGGACTAGTTGAATGTACATAATTTGTTTGTACAAGGACTAGTTGAATGTACATAATTTGTTTGTACAAGGACTAGTTGAATGTACATAATTTGTTTGTACAAGGACTAGTTGAATGTACATAATTTGTTTGTACAAGGACTAGTTGAATGTACATAATTTGTTTGTACAAGGACTAGTTGAATGTACATAATTTGTTTGTACAAGGACTAGTTGAATGTACATAATTTGTTTGTACAAGGACTAGTTGAATGTACATAATTTGTTTGTACAAGGACTAGTTGAATGTACATAATTTGTTTGTACAAGGACTAGTTGAATGTACATAATTTGTTTGTACAAGGACTAGTTGAATGTACATAATTTGTTTGTACAAGGACTAGTTGAATGTACATAATTTGTTTGTACAAGGACTAGTTGAATGTACATAATTTGTTTGTACAAGGACTAGTTGAATGTACATAATTTGTTTGTACAAGGACTAGTTGAATGTACATAATTTGTTTGTACAAGGACTAGTTGAATGTACATAATTTGTTTGTACAAGGACTAGTTGAATGTACATAATTTGTTTGTACAAGGACTAGTTGAATGTACATAATTTGTTTGTACAAGGACTAGTTGAATGTACATAATTTGTTTGTACAAGGACTAGTTGAATGTACATAATTTGTTTGTACAAGGACTAGTTGAATGTACATAATTTGTTTGTACAAGGACTAGTTGAATGTACATAATTTGTTTGTACAAGGACTAGTTGAATGTACATAATTTGTTTGTACAAGGACTAGTTGAATGTACATAATTTGTTTGTACAAGGACTAGTTGAATGTACATAATTTGTTTGTACAAGGACTAGTTGAATGTACATAATTTGTTTGTACAAGGACTAGTTGAATGTACATAATTTGTTTGTACAAGGACTAGTTGAATGTACATAATTTGTTTGTACAAGGACTAGTTGAATGTACATAATTTGTTTGTACAAGGACTAGTTGAATGTACATAATTTGTTTGTACAAGGACTAGTTGAATGTACATAATTTGTTTGTACAAGGACTAGTTGAATGTACATAATTTGTTTGTACAAGGACTAGTTGAATGTACATAATTTGTTTGTACAAGGACTAGTTGAATGTACATAATTTGTTTGTACAAGGACTAGTTGAATGTACATAATTTGTTTGTACAAGGACTAGTTGAATGTACATAATTTGTTTGTACAAGGACTAGTTGAATGTACATAATTTGTTTGTACAAGGACTAGTTGAATGTACATAATTTGTTTGTACAAGGACTAGTTGAATGTACATAATTTGTTTGTACAAGGACTAGTTGAATGTACATAATTTGTTTGTACAAGGACTAGTTGAATGTACATAATTTGTTTGTACAAGGACTAGTTGAATGTACATAATTTGTTTGTACAAGGACTAGTTGAATGTACATAATTTGTTTGTACAAGGACTAGTTGAATGTACATAATTTGTTTGTACAAGGACTAGTTGAATGTACATAATTTGTTTGTACAAGGACTAGTTGAATGTACATAATTTGTTTGTACAAGGACTAGTTGAATGTACATAATTTGTTTGTACAAGGACTAGTTGAATGTACATAATTTGTTTGTACAAGGACTAGTTGAATGTACATAATTTGTTTGTACAAGGACTAGTTGAATGTACATAATTTGTTTGTACAAGGACTAGTTGAATGTACATAATTTGTTTGTACAAGGACTAGTTGAATGTACATAATTTGTTTGTACAAGGACTAGTTGAATGTACATAATTTGTTTGTACAAGGACTAGTTGAATGTACATAATTTGTTTGTACAAGGACTAGTTGAATGTACATAATTTGTTTGTACAAGGACTAGTTGAATGTACATAATTTGTTTGTACAAGGACTAGTTGAATGTACATAATTTGTTTGTACAAGGACTAGTTGAATGTACATAATTTGTTTGTACAAGGACTAGTTGAATGTACATAATTTGTTTGTACAAGGACTAGTTGAATGTACATAATTTGTTTGTACAAGGACTAGTTGAATGTACATAATTTGTTTGTACAAGGACTAGTTGAATGTA
Source organism: Sylvicapra grimmia (assembly GCA_006408735.1). Lineage (NCBI taxonomy): Eukaryota > Metazoa > Chordata > Mammalia > Artiodactyla > Bovidae > Sylvicapra > Sylvicapra grimmia. The sequence continues at coordinate 224,409 of SJYH01002714.1, read as the reverse complement.
CATAATTTGTTTGTACAAGGACTAGTTGAATGTACATAATTTGTTTGTACAAGGACTAGTTGAATGTACATAATTTGTTTGTACAAGGACTAGTTGAATGTACATAATTTGTTTGTACAAGGACTAGTTGAATGTACATAATTTGTTTGTACAAGGACTAGTTGAATGTACATAATTTGTTTGTACAAGGACTAGTTGAATGTACATAATTTGTTTGTACAAGGACTAGTTGAATGTACATAATTTGTTTGTACAAGGACTAGTTGAATGTACATAATTTGTTTGTACAAGGACTAGTTGAATGTACATAATTTGTTTGTACAAGGACTAGTTGAATGTACATAATTTGTTTGTACAAGGACTAGTTGAATGTACATAATTTGTTTGTACAAGGACTAGTTGAATGTACATAATTTGTTTGTACAAGGACTAGTTGAATGTACATAATTTGTTTGTACAAGGACTAGTTGAATGTACATAATTTGTTTGTACAAGGACTAGTTGAATGTACATAATTTGTTTGTACAAGGACTAGTTGAATGTACATAATTTGTTTGTACAAGGACTAGTTGAATGTACATAATTTGTTTGTACAAGGACTAGTTGAATGTACATAATTTGTTTGTACAAGGACTAGTTGAATGTACATAATTTGTTTGTACAAGGACTAGTTGAATGTACATAATTTGTTTGTACAAGGACTAGTTGAATGTACATAATTTGTTTGTACAAGGACTAGTTGAATGTACATAATTTGTTTGTACAAGGACTAGTTGAATGTACATAATTTGTTTGTACAAGGACTAGTTGAATGTACATAATTTGTTTGTACAAGGACTAGTTGAATGTACATAATTTGTTTGTACAAGGACTAGTTGAATGTACATAATTTGTTTGTACAAGGACTAGTTGAATGTACATAATTTGTTTGTACAAGGACTAGTTGAATGTACATAATTTGTTTGTACAAGGACTAGTTGAATGTACATAATTTGTTTGTACAAGGACTAGTTGAATGTACATAATTTGTTTGTACAAGGACTAGTTGAATGTACATAATTTGTTTGTACAAGGACTAGTTGAATGTACATAATTTGTTTGTACAAGGACTAGTTGAATGTACATAATTTGTTTGTACAAGGACTAGTTGAATGTACATAATTTGTTTGTACAAGGACTAGTTGAATGTACATAATTTGTTTGTACAAGGACTAGTTGAATGTACATAATTTGTTTGTACAAGGACTAGTTGAATGTACATAATTTGTTTGTACAAGGACTAGTTGAATGTACATAATTTGTTTGTACAAGGACTAGTTGAATGTACATAATTTGTTTGTACAAGGACTAGTTGAATGTACATAATTTGTTTGTACAAGGACTAGTTGAATGTACATAATTTGTTTGTACAAGGACTAGTTGAATGTACATAATTTGTTTGTACAAGGACTAGTTGAATGTACATAATTTGTTTGTACAAGGACTAGTTGAATGTACATAATTTGTTTGTACAAGGACTAGTTGAATGTACATAATTTGTTTGTACAAGGACTAGTTGAATGTACATAATTTGTTTGTACAAGGACTAGTTGAATGTACATAATTTGTTTGTACAAGGACTAGTTGAATGTACATAATTTGTTTGTACAAGGACTAGTTGAATGTACATAATTTGTTTGTACAAGGACTAGTTGAATGTACATAATTTGTTTGTACAAGGACTAGTTGAATGTACATAATTTGTTTGTACAAGGACTAGTTGAATGTACATAATTTGTTTGTACAAGGACTAGTTGAATGTACATAATTTGTTTGTACAAGGACTAGTTGAATGTACATAATTTGTTTGTACAAGGACTAGTTGAATGTACATAATTTGTTTGTACAAGGACTAGTTGAATGTACATAATTTGTTTGTACAAGGACTAGTTGAATGTACATAATTTGTTTGTACAAGGACTAGTTGAATGTACATAATTTGTTTGTACAAGGACTAGTTGAATGTACATAATTTGTTTGTACAAGGACTAGTTGAATGTACATAATTTGTTTGTACAAGGACTAGTTGAATGTACATAATTTGTTTGTACAAGGACTAGTTGAATGTACATAATTTGTTTGTACAAGGACTAGTTGAATGTACATAATTTGTTTGTACAAGGACTAGTTGAATGTACATAATTTGTTTGTACAAGGACTAGTTGAATGTACATAATTTGTTTGTACAAGGACTAGTTGAATGTACATAATTTGTTTGTACAAGGACTAGTTGAATGTACATAATTTGTTTGTACAAGGACTAGTTGAATGTACATAATTTGTTTGTACAAGGACTAGTTGAATGTACATAATTTGTTTGTACAAGGACTAGTTGAATGTACATAATTTGTTTGTACAAGGACTAGTTGAATGTACATAATTTGTTTGTACAAGGACTAGTTGAATGTACATAATTTGTTTGTACAAGGACTAGTTGAATGTACATAATTTGTTTGTACAAGGACTAGTTGAATGTACATAATTTGTTTGTACAAGGACTAGTTGAATGTACATAATTTGTTTGTACAAGGACTAGTTGAATGTACATAATTTGTTTGTACAAGGACTAGTTGAATGTACATAATTTGTTTGTACAAGGACTAGTTGAATGTACATAATTTGTTTGTACAAGGACTAGTTGAATGTACATAATTTGTTTGTACAAGGACTAGTTGAATGTACATAATTTGTTTGTACAAGGACTAGTTGAATGTACATAATTTGTTTGTACAAGGACTAGTTGAATGTACATAATTTGTTTGTACAAGGACTAGTTGAATGTACATAATTTGTTTGTACAAGGACTAGTTGAATGTACATAATTTGTTTGTACAAGGACTAGTTGAATGTACATAATTTGTTTGTACAAGGACTAGTTGAATGTACATAATTTGTTTGTACAAGGACTAGTTGAATGTACATAATTTGTTTGTACAAGGACTAGTTGAATGTACATAATTTGTTTGTACAAGGACTAGTTGAATGTACATAATTTGTTTGTACAAGGACTAGTTGAATGTACATAATTTGTTTGTACAAGGACTAGTTGAATGTACATAATTTGTTTGTACAAGGACTAGTTGAATGTACATAATTTGTTTGTACAAGGACTAGTTGAATGTACATAATTTGTTTGTACAAGGACTAGTTGAATGTACATAATTTGTTTGTACAAGGACTAGTTGAATGTACATAATTTGTTTGTACAAGGACTAGTTGAATGTACATAATTTGTTTGTACAAGGACTAGTTGAATGTACATAATTTGTTTGTACAAGGACTAGTTGAATGTACATAATTTGTTTGTACAAGGACTAGTTGAATGTACATAATTTGTTTGTACAAGGACTAGTTGAATGTACATAATTTGTTTGTACAAGGACTAGTTGAATGTACATAATTTGTTTGTACAAGGACTAGTTGAATGTACATAATTTGTTTGTACAAGGACTAGTTGAATGTACATAATTTGTTTGTACAAGGACTAGTTGAATGTACATAATTTGTTTGTACAAGGACTAGTTGAATGTACATAATTTGTTTGTACAAGGACTAGTTGAATGTACATAATTTGTTTGTACAAGGACTAGTTGAATGTACATAATTTGTTTGTACAAGGACTAGTTGAATGTACATAATTTGTTTGTACAAGGACTAGTTGAATGTACATAATTTGTTTGTACAAGGACTAGTTGAATGTACATAATTTGTTTGTACAAGGACTAGTTGAATGTACATAATTTGTTTGTACAAGGACTAGTTGAATGTACATAATTTGTTTGTACAAGGACTAGTTGAATGTACATAATTTGTTTGTACAAGGACTAGTTGAATGTACATAATTTGTTTGTACAAGGACTAGTTGAATGTACATAATTTGTTTGTACAAGGACTAGTTGAATGTACATAATTTGTTTGTACAAGGACTAGTTGAATGTACATAATTTGTTTGTACAAGGACTAGTTGAATGTACATAATTTGTTTGTACAAGGACTAGTTGAATGTACATAATTTGTTTGTACAAGGACTAGTTGAATGTACATAATTTGTTTGTACAAGGACTAGTTGAATGTACATAATTTGTTTGTACAAGGACTAGTTGAATGTACATAATTTGTTTGTACAAGGACTAGTTGAATGTACATAATTTGTTTGTACAAGGACTAGTTGAATGTACATAATTTGTTTGTACAAGGACTAGTTGAATGTACATAATTTGTTTGTACAAGGACTAGTTGAATGTACATAATTTGTTTGTACAAGGACTAGTTGAATGTACATAATTTGTTTGTACAAGGACTAGTTGAATGTACATAATTTGTTTGTACAAGGACTAGTTGAATGTACATAATTTGTTTGTACAAGGACTAGTTGAATGTACATAATTTGTTTGTACAAGGACTAGTTGAATGTACATAATTTGTTTGTACAAGGACTAGTTGAATGTACATAATTTGTTTGTACAAGGACTAGTTGAATGTACATAATTTGTTTGTACAAGGACTAGTTGNAGTATTCTTGTTAAATGTTGGTTAAAGTGTCACAGAAAATTGTGTAATATTTGTCTTTTACACATACTGTGTTTATAAACCAACTTGAGAACAAACAAAAGTTGAAAACTATATTTTTATCATCCTGGAAGCTGTATATGGTTTTTTGACAGCTTGAAAATTCATGAAAGTGACGCAAATCTACCCTGAAGACCAGAACCTTATTTTGCTATTTATTAAACATATAACTTAATCGCTAATTCTGCCTACTTACTAGTTAATTCAGAAAGTAGAGAATAAAGGAAAAAAATAGATTTCTATGTTCTCTGTGGTGTTTTGGCAAATGTCAATTTAGTTGCCATAACAAAAGGAAAAATTTTATTTTGTGTCCAGCTGAAAGTTCTGATCAAAGGTTAATGGTCAAGGAAATATTAACTCAAAATGGATTAAAGACTTAAAATTGGAAATCATAAAACCTTGAAGAAAACAGGGAAAACTTCTTAATACTGATCTTTATTGGATATAAAGATTGGTGTCATTAGATATGACACCAATGCAAAACTAGATGAAAAGGACTACTTCAGATGTAAATATTCCACACAGCAAAATAAATAATAACATGAAAAGACAATCTATAAATGGGGGAAATAATTTTGCAAATCATATAACTGGCTAGGAATTAATTTTCAAAAAAAAAAATAAGGACCTCATGCAGCTCAAAAGCAAAAACAAACAAACAAACAAACAAACAAAAATCAAATAACCTGATCTAAAATACAAAAGGACTTAAATAGATATTTTTTCCAAAGAAGTCATACCAAACCCACAGATAGTAGAGAACATCACTAAATGTCAGTTCAGTTCAGTTCAGTTCAGTCGCTCAGTCGTGTCCAACTCTTTGGGACCCCATGGACTGCAGCACACCAGGCCTCCCTGTCCATCGTGAACCCCTGGAGTTTACTCAAAGTCATGTCCATCGAATTGGTGATGCCATCCAACCATCTCATTCTCTCTTGTTCCCTACTCCTCCCACCCTCAATCTTCCCCAGCATCAGGGTCTTTTCAAATGAGTCAATTCTTCACGTCAGGTAGCCAAAAGATTGGAGTTTCAGCTTCAGCATCAGTTCTTCCAATGAATATTCAGAACTGATTTCCTTTAGGATGGATTGCTTAGATCTCCTTGCAGTGCAAGGGACTCTCAAGAGTCTTCTCCAACACCACAGCTCAAAAACATCAATTCTTTGGCACTCAGCTTTCTTCACAGTCCAACTCTCACATCCATACATGACCACAGGAAAAACCATAGCCTTTACTAGACGGACTTTGTTGGCAAAGTAATGTCTCTGCTTTTCAATATGCTATCTAGCTTGGTTATAACTTTTCTACCAAGGAGAAAGTGCCTTTTAATTTCATGGCTGCAGTCATCGTCTGCAGTAATTTTGGAGCCCCCCAAAATAACGTCTGTCACTGTTTCCACTGATTCCCCACCTATTTGCCATGAAGTGATGGGACCGGATGCCATGATCTTAGTTTTCTGAATGTTGAGCTTTAAGCCAACTGTTTCACTAAACATCTTGTGAAATGCAAATCAAGACCAAGTGAGGCATCATCTCACACCTGTTAAGATAGCTATTATCAAGAAAGCAAAATAAAAGAAATATTGATGAGGTTATAGCGAAGTTAGAATTTTTGTGCAGTATCAATGAGAATGTGAAATGGTGCAGCCACTTGAAGAACAGTGTGGAGGTTCTAAAAAAAATTAGAAATAAAATTACCATGTGATCCAGCAATGCCTTTTCTTGGTATATACTCAAAAGAATTGAAGTCAAGATCTTGAAAAGGTACCTGTATTCCTATGTTTATTCACAATAGCCAAGATATGGAAATAATCCCAATGTCCATTGAGAAATGCATGGATAAGGAAAATGGAATTTATTTAACCTTAAAAGAGAAGGAAATCATGCCATTTACAATAATATGGATTAATCTGGAAGACATTTACTAAATGAATTAAATAAGTCACAGAAGGGCAAATACTGAATGATTCTGCTTATAGGAGGCATCTAAAATGGTCAGACCTATAGAAATTGACAATAGAGTGGTGGTTAACAGAGGGTGGAAGGAGAGAGGTAAGGGAATTGTTTTTCAGTGGGTGTAAAGTTATATAGGATACAAGATTGTTAAGTTCCTGAAATCTGCTGTACAATATAGTGCTTGTAGTTAGCTATAAGGTTAAACTTTTAAGAGGATGGATATTGTTTTAAATGTCCTTATTAAAACAGAACAAATAAACAAACTTGGAGGAAACTTGAAGTTGATACATATGTTTGTTACTTTGATTATGGTAACACAAGTGTATACATATGCCCAAACTCACCAAATGGGCTTCCTTTGTGGCTCAGCTAGTAAAGAATCTGCCTGCAATGTGGGAGACCTGGGTTCGATCCCTCAGTTGGGAAGATCCCCTGGAGAAGGGAAAGGCTATCCACTCCAGTATTCTGGCCTAGAGAATTCCATGGACTCTATAATCCATGGGGTTGCAAAGAGGCAGACACAACTGAGCAACTTTCACTTTCACCAAATTGAGTATATTAATTATGAGCAATTTTTAGTATATTTCAATAAAGCTGGGGGTAGGGGAGAAAAGGTCAAGGGAGGTTGCAAATGCTTGGAAAGAAAGGGTTATTTGCCTAAATAAGTGGCATAATTAATTGCATTGTTTTGAAGATTGGCATGCTTCCTACATGCTTGTGTAGGTGGTAAGTTGCTTCAGTCGTGTCCAACTCTCTGCGACCCTATGGACTGTAGCTTACCAGGCTCCTCTTTCTATGGGATTCTCCAGGCAAGAATACTGGAGTAGGTTGCCATGCCCTACTCCAAGGGATCTTACCAACCCAGGGACAGAACCTGCATCTCCTGTGACTCCTGCGTTGCAGGCGGATTCTTTGCTGCTGAGCCACTGGGGAAGACCTGCTTCTTACATAGGTTAGTTTAAATGCTCAAACTGCACATTCAGTGAGCTGCTGCTGCTGCTGCTAAGTCACTTCAGTGGTGTCCAACTCTGTGCGACCCCACAGATGGCAGCCCACCAGGCTCCTCAATCCCTGGGATTCTCCAGGCAAGAATACTGGAGTGGGTTGCTATTTCCTTCTCCAATGCATGCACGCATGCTAAGTCACTTCAGTCATGTCTGACTCTGTGTGACCCCATGGACAGCAGCCCACCGGGCTCCTCTGTCCACAGGATTCTCTAGGCAGGAATACTGGAGTGGGTTGCCATTTCCTTCTTGAGGTTCAATGAGCTATTAAATGATAAAACATTATCTGTCCTTTATATGAGACTGTAAGTGTTACTTGCTCAGTCATGTCTGACTCTTTGCGACTCCATGAACTCTAGCCTGTCAGGCTCCTCTATCCATGCAACTTTCCAGGCAAGAATACTGGATTGTGTAGACATTCCCTTTCTCAGGGGACCTTCCTGACCCAAGGATCGAACCCAGGTCTCCTGCATTGCAGGCAGATTATTACTGTCTGAGCCACCAGGAAAGCTCCATATGAAAATATAGGCAAAAATGATTGGAAGATTATTAAAAGTGAAAGAAAATCTTAAAAAGTCATGTAAAATCTTTTGGACTTTCATTCTCCAATGAAGCACAAGAATATGCATGATCTTAAGCTGCCTTCTGGACTTGGAGCAGAGGTGCCCTCTTGTCAAAAATTCATGCTTTTATTTAAAGGTATTCCTAACCTTCCACTTTATTGTTTTCAGGATCATAATGTAGAAAGTATTGAAAGATTTTCAGAATAGTGTTTCTTTTGCTAATTATGTATGGAGAGCAAGGTTTAAGATAAATTTTTCAGGAAGAACATAATAAAATGAAATGTTGGAATCAGTTACATCCATTTACTGAATACAGCCAAAGAAGTAATTTTAACTGGTTATTAGTTTGAATTGCTCAAGGGCTGTTCTTCATTGAAATAATGAATCTTCAAATTAATCCTTTGTCCTCTCCACCACTGACCCCGTGCTCATAAAGTCCTTTTTATAGAAGCTGGATAAGGATGTATTGTTGTGAATATTAATTAACATATTAAGTTGTCAAATATTCACTTCATATAGAAAGATTTTGTTATTATTGTCATTATCTGCTTAATCTCAATTTAAATTAAAGATAATTTTCTCATCCTTTGAAAAAAAATCCCCATGATTAACTTAGAGTTCACTAAGTCAAAAATAAAAACAAACAAAAAAACTATTACAGAATAGTATTAGCCTCTCAAAATAAGTAAAATCCTACATTGCAGCCATGAAATTAAAAGACACTCTTTGGAAGGAAAGTTATAACCAACCTAGATAGCATATTCAAAAGCAGAGACATCACTTTGCCAACAAAGGTCCGTCTAGTCAAGGCTATGNTCCCAAAGATACAAGAATTGACTCTACACATGGACATCACCAGATGAGCAATACCAAATCAGGTTGATTATGTTCTTTGCAGCCAGAGATGGAGGAGCTCTATACAGACAGTAAAAATAAGACCCAGAGCTGACTGTGGCTTAGATCATGAGCTCTTTATTGCAAAATTCTGGCTTAAATTGTTGAAAGTATGGAAAACCACTAGGCCACTAAGGTGTGACTCAAATCAAATCCCTTATGATTATACAGTACAAGTGGTGAATGGACTCAAGGCATTAGATCTGGAAGATAGAATACCTGAAGAACTATGGACAAGTTCATAACATTGCACAGGAGGCAGTGACCAAAACCATCCCAAAGAAAAAGAAATGCAATAATGCAAAGTGGTTGCCTGAGGAGGCATTATAAATAACGGAGGACAGAAGAGAAGCAAACAAGGGAGAAAGGGAAAGATATGCCCAAATTAATACAGAATTCCAGAGAATAGCAAGGTGGGATAAGAAGGTATTTTTAAATGAACAGTGCAAAGAAATAGAAGGAAAAATATAATGGGAAAGATTAGAGATCTGTTCAAGAAAATTGGAGATATCAAGGGAACATTTCATGCAAAGATGAACACAATAAAGGACAGAAATGGCAAGGACCTAACAGAAGCAGAAGATATTGAGAAGAGGTGGCAAGAATACACAGAAGAACTGTACAAATAAGGTCTTAATGGCCCAGATAACCAGGATGGTATAGTCACTCACCTAGACCTGGACATCCTGGATTGTGAGCCTTCAAATGAGCCTTAGAAAGCATTACTATGAATGAAGCTAATAGAAAGGGTGGACTTCCAGCTGAGCTATTAAAAATCCTAAAAGATGATGCTATGAAAGTGCTGCTTTCAGTGTTAGCTGATTTGGAAAACTCAGCAGTGTCCATAGAACTGGAAAAGGTCAGTTTTCATTCCAATCCCAAAGAAGGTCAATGGCAAAGAATATTCAAACTACTGTAAAATTGCACTAATTTCACATGGTAGCAAGATTATGCCTAAAATCCTTCAAGCTAGGCTTCAGCAGTACGTGAAGCGGGAACTTCCAAGATGTACAAACTGGGTTTTGAAGAGGCAGAGGAATCAGAGTTCAAATTTCCAATTTTTGTTGGATCATGGGGAAAATAAAGAAATTCCAGAAAAACATTTACTTCTGCTTCATTGACTTTTCTCAAACCTTTGACTGTGTGGATCACAAAATCTGTGGAAAGTTCTTAAAGAGATGGGAATGCCAGAGCACCTTGCCTGTCTCCTGGGAAACCTGTATGCGGATCAAGAAACAACAGTTGGAACCAAATATGAAAAAACTGATTTTTTCACAATTGGGAAAATAGTAAAACAAGGTTGTATAATGTCACCCTTCTTATTTAACTTATATGTAGAATATATCATGTGAAATGCCAGGCTGAATGAATCACAGGCTGAAATCAGGATTGCCAGGAGAAATATTAACAACTTCAGATATGCAGATGATACCACTCTAATGGAAAAAAGCAAAGAGGAACTAATGAGCCTCCTGATGCAGGTACGAGGAGAGTGAAAAATCTGGCTTAAAACAATATTCAAAGAACTAAGATCATAACATCTGGTCCCATCACTTCATGGAAAATAGAAGGGGAAAAAGTAGAAGCAGTGACAGTTTTTGTTTTCTTGGGCTCCAAAATCACTGCAAATGGTGACCACAGCCATGAAATTAAAAGATGCTTGAGCTTTGGAAGAAAAGCTATGACAAACCTAGACAGCATATTAAAAAGCAGAGACATCACTTTGCTGACAAAGTTCTGTATAGTCAAAGATATTTTATCAGTAGTCAGATATGGATGGTAGAGTTATACCATAAAGAGAGCTGAGCACCAAAGAACTGATACTTTCAAAGTGTGGTGCTGGAGAAGACTCTTGAGAGTCCCTTGGACTGCAAGGAGATCAAACCAGTTAATCCTAAAGGAATGAAACTCCAATACTTTGGTCACCTGCTGCGAAGAACTGACTCATTGGGAAAGACCCGGGATCCTGGGAAAAATTGAAAGCCAAAGAAGAAGAGAGCAGTAGAGGATGAAATGGTTAGATAGCATCACTGACTCAGTGGACATGAATTTGATCAAACTCTGGGTGATCCTGAAGGACAGAAGAGCCCGGTGTGCTACAGTCCATGTGGTCGCAACGAGTCAGACATGACTTAGAGATTGACCAACAACAAACATATAGGTATATATATATGTATATGTATGTATATGTATATATATGTGTATATATATGTATGTATATGTGTATATATGTATATATATAATATTTATGTATATTTGGGTTATAGTTATTTCTAATACTTTCATCTTTTAACTTTTATACTAGAGCTAAATATGATTTACATACCACAATTTTGGTATTAAAATATTTTGAATTTGACTATATATTTAAATTTACCAGAGAGTTTTATAATTTTGTATGTTTTCATGTTGTTACTTCATTTTGTCTCAACTTGAGGAATTCCCTTTAGCATTTCTTCCAACTCTAATCTAGTGATGTGAACACTTTCAGCTTCTGCTTGTCTTGGATGTCTGTTTTATCCTTAATTTTTGAAGGACAGCTCTGTCAGATATAATATTCNACAATTTTGGTATTAAAATATTTTGAATTTGACTATATATTTAAATTTACCAGAGAGTTTTATAATTTTGTATGTTTTCATGTTGTTACTTCATTTTGTCTCAACTTGAGGAATTCCCTTTAGCATTTCTTCCAACTCTAATCTAGTGATGTGAACACTTTCAGCTTCTGCTTGTCTTGGATGTCTGTTTTATCCTTAATTTTTGAAGGACAGCTCTGTCAGATATAATATTCTTTGTTGTATTTTCTTGTTTGAGCACTTTGAAGGTGTTGTTCATTCCCTCCTGGCTTCTAAGTTTTCTCCTGAGTACACTGATAACCTACTGGAGTTTCTGTGTATATGATTAATCTCTTTTCTCTTGTAGTTTTCAGAATTCTCCTTTGACTTCTACAAATTTGAATATAAGCTATCTCTGGGTAATCTCTTGGTAGATATTTCTTTGGGTCCCTTGAGCTTCATGTACCTAAATGTCCATATCTCATCTAAGATTTGGGAAGTTTTCAACCTTTATGTCTTTAAATAAGCTTTCTTCCCCTCTTCTCTCTCTCTCTCCACTTTCTGGAACTCTCATAATGCATATACTTATTTATTTGTTTATTTTAGTTATGTTATAATCTTCAGCTCCAAAATTTCTATTTGGCTCTTTTGTGTGGGCTCCTGTTTCTTTACTGAACTTCTTATTCTATTCACGAATTAGTTCCTGATTTCATTTAGTTGTCTATCAGTGTTCTCTTGTATCTTGAGTAGTCTCTTTAAGATGATTGTTTTTAATTCTTTATCAGGCATATCATATCATAGATCTCCATTTCTTTGGGATAAATTACTAGAGTTTTATTAGTTTTTCTTTCTTTCTTTCTTTTTTTTTTTTTNTTCTTTTCCCAGATTTATTGAGGTATAACTGACAGATAAAATTGTAAGATATTTAAAGAATACAATGTGATGATCTGACATATGTGCACATTGTAAAAGGATTTCTGCCCCCCCCCCATAGATATCAAGAACATTAATACAACCATAACATCATACAAGTGACTTTTTCTTTCTTTTTTTTTTTTTTTTTTTTTTTAGGTCTGTGTAGCCCAAGTACATTTAAAACAAATTATTTATTTTAAAAAAATTTTAAATTTATTTATTTTAAAGTGAAAGTGAAAGTGAAATCACTCTGTCGTGTCCAACTCTTTGCGACCCCATGGACTGTAGCCTACCAGGGTCCTCCATTCATGGGAGTTTCCAGGCAAGAGTGCTGGAGTGGGTTGCCATTTCCTTCTCCAGGGGATCTTCCCAACCCAGGGATTGAACCTGGGTCTCCTGCATTGCAGGCAGACGCTTTACCATTTGAGCCACCAGGGAAGCCATTTTAATTGGAGGCTAATTACTTTACAATATTGTATTGGTTCTGCCACACATCAACATGAATCTGCCACAGGTGTACACGTGTTCCCCATCTTGAACCCCCCTCCCACCTCCCTCCCCGTAACATCCCTCCGGGTCATCCCAGTGCACCTTGATGGTGATATATTTGCCAGATTATTCAAGATCTGTGTAGTGTTTTGTTGATGTCTGTCCATTTGAAGAAGCAAACACTTTTTCCAATGTTCTACAGACTGATTTTGGCAGCAAAGATTTTCTACTATCTTAGGGATCACAGTTGAGCAAGGTTGGAGCTGGGTCAGGTGACAGTGCTAGGTCTACAGTGGAGTTCACAGTTTGTGGGCCTATTGCTTAGATGGGATGAATCCTGTCTGCTCCCTGTGTAGACAGGACTACCTCTAGCACCTGCATCAGTAGGGTTGGTGCTGGAACAAGAGTTCACTTCAGGGTCCACACGTGGTAGACTATTAACAGATGCTCAGATGGGTGTGATGCCCTTTATATCCCTGGAGGGCTTTTAACAGGTCCGTGGACAGGTGCCCAGGTATAAGGAATCAGCACTGGAATGTAGCTGAGAGTGGCTGGAAGTAACCCAGAAAGCTGCTTCAGGTCCTGTAGCTATGATTGAGGTCTGCATTTCTCCCGATGGAAGCATGGATGGGCATGCCTTCTGCAGGGTTCCTCAGTGGGCAGGACTGCCTTAGAACCATAGCTGAGTCAGGATGGTTCACAGAGTTGTTTCAGGGTCCATATTTGGAATAAGACCAGTGAACTGCCTCCAGGCGAGTGAGTGGGAATTTATCATTCTGGGTCCAAAGTGGACAGGACCACTCTTGGGCAATGACTAGAAGGTGTTGGAGCTAGGTTATGGGACTGCCTCAAAATCCATAATCAGAACAAGTTCATCAGGCCTATTTGGGGGGACACAGACAGGCATATCTCCTGGTGGATCCTTATTTGCAAGAGTGTCCTTAATCCTTGGCTGAGAGTGACTGGAGTCTAATTACAGGACGATTTCAAGATCTGCAGTTAAAGTATAATTAAAAGGACTCTTTAATAATTTCCATTGATTGGTGTGTCTGTTTTTGTGCAATACTATACTGCTTTTACGGAGAAGGCAATGGCACCCCATTCCAGTACACTTACCTGGAAAATCCCATGGATGGAGGAACCTGGTGGGCTGCAGTCCATGGGGTTGCTAAGAGTCGGACACGACTGAGTGACTTCACTTTCACTTTTCACTTCCACGCATTGGAGAAGGAAATGGCAACCTACTCCAGTGCTCTTTCCTGGAGAGTCCCAGGGACGGGGGAGCCTGGCGGGCTGCCGTCTATGGGGTCGCACAGAGTCAGACACGACTGAAGCAACTTAGCAGCATCAGCAGCATCATACTACTTTGATTATTGTAGCTTTGTAGTATAGTTTGAAATCAAGGTGCATGATATCTTTAAATTTATTTTTCTTTCTCAAGACTGGCTTTCAAGGTCTTTTGTGGCTGCATCCAAATTTTAGGATTCTTTTGTTCTATTTCTATGACAAATATTATTGGGATTTTGGTAAGGATTGCATTGAATCTGCAAATTGCTTTAGGGAATACTACTATTTTTGCAATGTTAATTTTTCCAATCCATGAGCACAAAGCATTTTTCCATTTACTTGTTTCTTCTTCAATTTCTTTCAATAATGTCTTACAGTGCACAGGGTTTTCACACACTTGGTTAAATTTATTAATAGGTATTTTATCTTTTTGAAAGTGTTAATGGGGATGGCTTTCTTAATCAGGTTGACTTTTTGACCTCTTGAGATTTTTAACATCCTAAACAAGCACCGCAAACCTCAGTGGGAATTTTGGAATGATGCATTTCACAATCACGTTTGACCTAGAACTTCTTTTCATTGAACATTTAATGGCACTACTATGCAGGATGAGTCCACTGGGAAACTTTGGTGTAGAAACAGTGTCAATAAACAGTGATGGTAGCTACCAACATAAGTACCAAGATATGACTCAGTTTATAGTATGGTCTTTAGGTTTATCAGTTTCTGAAATATAGAGTGCTTGCAATATTTGAGGCATTCCTTGCCTGACTTATTTCCCAAGTGTTTTACTCACTAAGGGACTTCCCTGGTGGCTCAGAGGTTAAAGCTTCTGCCTCCAATGCGGGAGACCTGGGTTCGATCCCTGGGTTGGGAAGATTCCCTGGAGAAGGAAATGGCACCCCACTCCAGCACTCTTGCCTGGAGAATCCCATGGACGGAGGAGCCTGGTAGGCCACAGTCCACGGGGTTGCAAAGAGTCGGACACTGAGCGACTTCACCTTCACCTTACTCACTAAGATCCACTATCTTCAGCCTTCTTACTGTTATGTGGTCTGATATCTCTCTGGGTTTTCCTGGTGGTTCAGACAGTAAAGACTCTGTCTGCAACACAGGACACACGGCTTTGATCCCTTGGTGAGTAAGATCCCCTGGAGAAGGGAATGGCTACCCGCTCCCTCAATGCTGAAGAATACCAAGACTTGTGATTATCATTTGTTGTATTTACAGGTTGACCCCTGAAACCCTGAACAGTTTATGATGCAGATAAAGGAAAATAATCTACGGGACTGTTATATTTTCACCTAGTAAAATTACTGAAATGTCACTATGACAAAGACTGTCATCTTAATATGCTTCCCCCCACCCAAAAATTTTATATTCTATATTTCATTCAAAAGCACTGAAAATAAATGATGGTTTTAGCAGTTGGTAGTAGATTTTGTTAAGGAGGTACCCATACCTCCTTTTAGGATGAAATACTCATTTTCCAAATTGCCAGATTGCACTAACAGCTCACTGCTGAGGGCCTCCTCAGCAACTGTCCTCAGCAACAGAGAGCAGCTTCTCCCCAAAGGGCAATCCACACCCAATGAATAGTGTTGCAGGATATAAAGGCCAGGCCCTACCTCAATTCTGGGCAACTCTAAAGGCCAGTCTATTTCAAATCTCCTTGTGAATTCAGTTGAGGACTTTATTACAAGTTCATCATGATTTAAGCTCTTCCTTTGCTCAACTGTTTCCTGCATTCTTCTCACAGGTGTTGGTCCTGCTCAGTAAACTTCTTGTACACAAATCTGTATCTCATAGACTGTTTCCTGATGGAACTGACTTGGGCATACTATTTTCCACAAGAATCTAGAGGTATGTAGAAGAAGTATGAACTTGAACCTGTATCTATTAATATTTGAGTCTATTGAGGCTGATATCTGTAGTCTAAATATCTACAAGTGATATCCACCTTAACTGCAGCAAACAAAATATCGTATACACATAGTCATCATGACCTTTCCTAGGAAAATGATCTCTGCTCAGATTGTGAGTCATTTTCAGTCATTCAATACTAGGCCTAAATCAGCTGTGGAGAAGAGGTGAAGCCAGCTTGACTCCTTCAGTGTGGCCTGCATTTCTAAATGAAACATTTGGACCTTTAGATTCTGCCAAGTTCTTTACCACCTATTGGGCTAAGTCTAGAGCTATGAATCTAGAGAGATTCTTCTAGTTTTGAGAAACAATGCTATATAGAGAAGGGCTATACTTGAGGAAATGAGGTAATTTTAATGAAAGGGAGGTGAATTAGGGAGAGTTGAGACTGAACTGAACTGAACTGAGGGGAGGAAATGGCATCATTTGACTTTTAATAGTAACTCCTGGGTTATAATAATCACTTCCTTTCCCACCTCCTCTTTTATTTACCAAACATGATTATGTGTCAGACACTGTGTATTTTTATCTAGTCCTATGAGGTAGGCTTTTTACCCCCATTTAAAGATGAACAAACTAATGTTCACAAAAATCAAGTACATCAAAGTCACCTAGCTATTCCTAAAACTACATTCTTTCCATTATATGTGTATAATGGAAAGTGCATTTTGTGCCCTTTTGATCAAAAGAATTAACTATTATTTGTATTCAAAAAATTTCAATGGTTTAATCCAACAGAACTGTGAATTACTTTTAATACACTAGTTAAGTTGAATTTTGTCTAAGGTATAGATGAGTAGATAATTTCATACTNTCTATTGGGCTAAGTCTAGAGCTATGAATCTAGAGAGATTCTTCTAGTTTTGAGAAACAATGCTATATAGAGAAGGGCTATACTTGAGGAAATGAGGTAATTTTAATGAAAGGGAGGTGAATTAGGGAGAGTTGAGACTGAACTGAACTGAACTGAGGGGAGGAAATGGCATCATTTGACTTTTAATAGTAACTCCTGGGTTATAATAATCACTTCCTTTCCCACCTCCTCTTTTATTTACCAAACATGATTATGTGTCAGACACTGTGTATTTTTATCTAGTCCTATGAGGTAGGCTTTTTACCCCCATTTAAAGATGAACAAACTAATGTTCACAAAAATCAAGTACATCAAAGTCACCTAGCTATTCCTAAAACTACATTCTTTACATTATATGTGTATAATGGAAAGTGCATTTTGTGCCCTTTTGATCAAAAGAATTAACTATTATTTGCATTCAAAAAGTTTCAATGGTTTAATCCAAAAGAATTGTGAATTACTTTCAACACACTAGTTAAGTTGAATTTTATCTAAGGTATAGATGAGTAGATAATTTCATACTTGGAGCTGTAACTAAGAGGAGTAATGGCAAAAGCAATAAAAATTTCAAAGAGAATTCTTACCCTTTTAATGAAAACTTTTTTTCCCTGTAATGTAGCTAAGCATCTNTATTAAGAGAAGCAAAGGACAAGGTCTGGGGAAAGTGCACCATTCTCCCCAAAATTTCCAGGTATCCACCAATTCAAAAGTACTCTAAACCCAGTCCTTTTGGGTTTTGATGAAGGCTTCATTACATAGACATAATTCATTAAATCATTAGCCATTGGTGATTGATTCAATCTACAGGACTTCTTCCTTCCCTAGAGGTCAGAAGTGTGAGACCAAATACTTTAACCATCCAATCATGCAATTTGTTCTCCTGGCAACTATCCCGCATCCCTACCTGAGTTCCAAAAGTTGCCTCATAGCATAACAAAACACTCCTTTTGCTCTCACCATGTAGAAGATTCCAAGGGTTATAGGAGCTCTGGGCCAGAAAAGGGAACAAAGACTAAATAAATATTTATTATAAATCACAGCATGTAATTGTTATTGTTATGCCTCTCAGTTCATAATATCAGTGCCTATTATCTACCGTAGAGTGAGTACACACACTTAGTAAGTTCAACTTTATGGGACTCAGCCTGGAAATAAGAGGAGGAATTCTCAGGAAGAAAGCCTTTGACAACACAGAGAGGCTACTACCGAAGAGCCAGTTGCTGAAATAAATTATATGTACATATATATATACATAAATATGCACATATATATTCTATAAATGGAAGTAATAGGCATATAGGAAGCACTCAATAAATGTTAGCCACTAATATTATTACTGTTACTACTATTGTCTCTGAACTGGAAGTATGCCATTATAGTGAAGAACCAAGCCAAGCATTTAGACCATTACACATTATTTTTAAAAGCTGCACACAAATTATGTACAAATAGCAAATTATTTGACTTGCATTACAGTTGAATTGGGGCTAAAATGAGGTGTCTCCTAGTAGAGGCTACAAAATCATTTTTATTCCTCTGATTGTCTTTGAAAATGACTTTGTAAATGTATGATAGAAACAGTAAGGACAGAAAGGGAATGATCAAAGGAGTTATACTTTGTGAGAACAATGAATGCTCATTGTGGTTAAATTTCCACGAACGTGATACATTGCATAACTGTTGTTTCACTCTCACTGCATTCCATTAAGTTTGGAAGATTGTTGGTTGGTTATGCTGAGTGCTTCTTTTCATTGTCCTTAGAGCACAAATAATAAGTTGATTTTCAGATTACAAATGCTTTCTTTTTAATCAAGCCTTTGCCAGAGTGGAGCTTAAGTTTAAAAGTCTGTTTTAACAGCACAAATCATTATCGTTTCTAAGCACTCTATTGCCTCCAAATCATGTTAACATGTGCACTCAGAGACTTGGGTGTTGGGCCAAATCTTATAAATTTAAATGAGAGAAGAAAAAAAAAAATGTTCAATGACTGTAGATAGAAAAACAAGTATTGTGAATGCCCTGGTCCAAACACTTTTGGTCGTTTAAAGAATCATACAGACAAATAATGTGAAAACATCTTCTACATGTTTATTTGTTCTTAAATTATTGATTCTGAAAAGCATAAAGAAGGTAGTCATTGGATATCTGCATGTTGGCGGGTTTAAAAAATTTTTTATAAGAATAAGATCTTCAAAATTAGGTAGAATAACATATGAATAAATGTTTCCATCTATTGAATTTGTGAGTCTTTAGGGCATTAGTTTTATCAACTAAATGATTATCCTAGGATCTACTTCCCAAATTAAAGACAGACTATCTATTGCACTTCTTTTCCCAAAAAATTCAAAATAAACTATGCTGTAGTTCATGACTGTATATGATGTTTGACTAACATGAATTCAGCAACTCTAAATCCTAAAATTATTAAGTTTTCAGTGGTATCATATATAGTGTCTATTTTATCTGCTTCCTTAATCTCTATGGCAAGTCTGAGGAGCAGTCATCCCACCTCAGTCTGAACTCCCCCAATAGCAAAGAAATTACTACTGTTAAAGATAACTGAAACTCTCTCCTGAACTAAATCCAAAACCTTAAAAATACCTCCAACTAGAACCCAGAGATTACAACCAGGTACTCCTTAATTCTGCCTTTCCCTCTTAAATTTCACCCTTGGATTCCTACAGCTAACATTACACCAGTCTTTGGAAATTGCACTACTCTAAGGCTCTGGCTCAGGATAAATGATAACTTTTTCATTAAGATAGTTAGGCAGCCTGAGAGATTTCAAAATAGTCCTCAGTGTAAAAAGAAAGCACAGAGTCTGCAAAGGCTGCAGTTTGGCTCCTCTTATAGCTAGTGCTATATTTAAACCAGTTGACCGTTATATCTACTACTGTGGCAAGAATCCCTTAGAAGAAATGGAGTAGCCATAGTACTCAACAGAAGAGCCCAAAATGCAGTACTAGGATGTAATCTCAAAAACGACAGAATGACCTCTGTTCATTTCCAAGGCAAATCATTCAGTATCACAGTAATCCAAGTCTATGCCCCAACAAGTAATGCTGAAGAAGCTGAAGTTGGATGGTTCTATGAAGACCTACAAGACTCTCTAGAACTAACACCCAAAAAAGATGTCCTTTTCATTATAAGGGACTGGAATGCAAAAGTAAAAAGTCAAAAAACACCTGGAGTAACAGGCAAACTTTACCTTGGAGTACAGAATGAAACAGGGCAAAGACTAATAGAGTTCTGCCAAGAAAACACACTGGTCATAGAAAACACCCTCTTCCAACAACACAAGAGAAAACTCTACACATGGACATCACCAGATGGTCAACACCGAAATCAGACTAATTATATTCATTGCAGCCAAAGATGGAGAAACTCTATACAGACAGCAAAAACAAGACTGGGAGCTGACTGTGATTCAGATCATGAGCATCTTATTGCCAAGTTCGGACTTAAATTGAAGAAATTATGGAAAACCACTAGACCATTCAGGTATGACCTGAATCAAATCTCTTACGATTATACCGTGGAAGTGAGAAATAGATTTAAGGGACTAGATCTGATAGACAGAGTGCCTGATGAACTATGGGAGACAGGGATCAAGCCATCCCCAAGAAAAACAAATGCAAAAAAGCAAAATGGCTGTCTGAGGAGGCCTTACAAATAGCTGTGAAAAGAGAAGCAAAAAGCAAAGGAGAAAAGGAAAGACATACCTATTTGAATGGAGACTTCCAAAGAATAGCAAGGAGAGATAAGAAAGCCTTCCTTAGCAATCAGTGCAAAGAAATAGAGGAACACAATAGAATGAGAAAGACTAGAGATCTCTTCAAGAAAATTAGAGATACTAAGGAAACATCTCATGCAAAGGTGGGCTCAATAAAGGGCAGAAATGGTATGGACCTAACAGAAGCAGAAGCTATTAAGAAGAGGTGGCAAGAATACACAGAACTGTACAAAAAAGATCTTCACGACCCAGATAATCATGATAGTGTGATCACTCACCTAGAGCCAAATATCCTGGAATGTGAAGTCAAGTGGGCCTTAGGAAGCATCACTACGAACAAAGCTAGTGGAGGTGATGGAAGTCTAGTTGAGCTATTTCAAATCCTGAAAGATGATGCTGTGAAAGTGCTGCACTCAATATGCCAGCAAGTTTGGAAAACTCAGCAGTGGCCATGGGGCTGGAAAAGGTCAGTTTTCATTTCAATCCCAAAGAAAGGCAATGCCAAAGAATGCTCAAACTACCACACAATTGCACTCATCTCATGGCTCAGAGGGTAAAGCATCTGCGTGCAATGCGGGAGATTCGATCCCTGGGTTGGGAAGATCCCTGGAGAAGGAAATGGCAACCCACTCCAGTATTCTTGCCTAGAGAATCCCATGGACAGAGAAGCCTGGTAGTGTACAATCCATGGGGTCGCAAAGAGTCAGACACGACTGAGCAACTTCACTCACTCACTTCACTCACACTCTAGTAAAGTAATGCTCAAAATTCTCCAAGTCAGGCTTCAACAATACATGAACCATGAACATCCAGATGTTCAAGCTGGTTTTAGAAAGGGCAGAGGAACCAGAGATCATATTGCCAACATCTGGTGGATCATCAAAAAAGCAAGAGAGTTCCAGAAAAACATCTATTTCTGCTTTTTGACTATGCAAGCCTTTGACTGCATGGATCCCAATAAACTGTGGAAAATTCTGAAAGAGATGGGAATACCAGACCACCTAACCTGCCTCTTGAGAAATCTGTATGCAGGTCAGGAAGCAACAGTTAGAACTGGACATGGAACAACAGACTGGTTCCAAATAGGAAAAGGAGTCCGTCAAGGCTGTATATTGTCACCCTGCTTATTTAACTTCTATGCAGAGTACATCATGAGAAATGCTGGACTGGAGGAAACACAAGCTGGAATCAAGATTGCCGGGAGAAATATCAATCACCTCAGATATGCAGATGACACCACCCTTATGGCAGAAAGTGAAGAGGAGCTAAAAAGCCTCTTGATGAAAGTGAAAGAGGAGAGCAAAAAAGTTGGCTTAAAGCTCAACATTCAGAAAACGAAGAT
>SJYH01002714.1:154521-188963 GCA_006408735.1 Sylvicapra grimmia | reverse complement strand
CTCTTGAGAGTCCCTTGGACTGCAAGGAGATCCAACCAGTCCATTCTGAAGGAGATCAACCCTGTGATTTCTTTGGAAGGAATGATGCTGAAGCTGAAACTCCAGTACTTTGGCCACCTGATGCGAAGAGTTGACTCATTGGAAAAGACTCTGATGCTGGGATGTATTGGGGGCAGGAGGAGAAGGGGATGACAGAGGATGAGACAGCTGGATGGCATCATCAACTCGATGGACGTGAGTCTGAGTGAACTCCGGAAGTTGGTGATGGACAGGGAAGCCTGGCATGCTGAGATTCATGGGGTTGTGAAGAGTCAGACATAACTGAGCAACTGAACTGAACTGAACTGAACTGAACTGAATGACCTCCTCTTGCTTCCCAGGTGGCGCCATTGGTAAAGAACCCATCTGCCAATGCAGGAGGTGTAAGAGACACAGGTTTGAACCCGAGGTTGGGATGATACCCTGGAGAAGGGCATGGCAACATAGTCCAGTATTCATGCCTGGAGAATCCCATGGACAGAGGATCCTGGCAGGCTACCATTCCTAGGGTCACAAAGAGTCGGACACAACTGAAGCAATTTACCATGCATGCATACAATAACCTATCTTTCATAGTTTATAGTTATCATTTTGATAATTCTTCCTGGGATTCTTCACCAGCTGTTTTTCCTCTGGCCATTACTTATATTTAGGTAGATGACTCAAGGTCTAGTCTTCCTCTCTTTCATTTTTGCTTCCAAATAAACCTTGGGTGATGCCATCTACTGTCATTGTTTTACCACTTATAAACGGACAACTTCTAATCAGCCAGTCCCAACTTTATTCTTGAATTTCAGATATACTTATTTACTAGACACTCCTACCTGAATTTTGTTGGGATCCCAAACATTATTTAAATAGAGAGATCCTTTCCATTTTCAGTGTCTCACAGAAGAAATGGGGATCACCTTTAACTCCCTCATACTACTTTTCATTCCCTTGGGCTTGGTTGAGTCTATTTTACTAACATCAACCAAATTAATCTTTGTACCCCCAAATTTCTACAATTTGAAAGGTCATCTCATATTTTCTCTAAAAGATTTTAAAACCTCCTAATTTGTCATTCTGCCACAGACTTTTTACACTTTCAAATATATCTTTATTCTGAACCGTCATTCCTAAAGAGAACTCTGATGATGTTTTTACCTTGTTTAAATATGTCTTCTATATTCATGTTGGCAAAATAAAGTACACATTTCTTAACATTGTCTCTAAAGTCTGTTCTGTACCTCTAGCTAACTTTCCAACCTCCTTCTTCTCCATCTCAGATACAGTGGGCTCCAAATTCAGAGTGTTGCTCCTTATTCAGTATATCTGCTAGGTTCTTTTTAAACTATGTCTTTGTACACATTCTTTAAAAAAAAATTTCTTCTTGCCTATTTGTTAAGTGCAAACATGCCCTTTTCCTTCCATCTTTCCTCAAGTAGCCAGAATTAGTCACTAAATGTATGTTTCCAGATTTCACTGTTCCTGTCTATATAATAGCACTTATTGCATTGCATTAATTAATAAGTACTTAGTTTTTGTATTTTGCCTGACTTGTCATGGAATTATTTANTATGTTTCCAGATTTCACTGTTCCTGTCTATATAATAGCACTTATTGCATTGCATTAATTAATAAGTACTTAGTTTTTGTATTTTGCCTGACTTGTCATGGAATTATTTAGGGACAGACTGTGTCTCGTGTTTATAAGAGACCTGGTACCTAGCACCATGCTTGTGTGTGTTTGCATACTCAGTTGTGTCTGACTCTTTATGACCCCAAGGACTGTAGCCCACCAGGCTCCTCCATCCATGGAGTTTTCCAAGCAAGAATACAACAATGGGTTGCCATTTCCTGCTCGAAGGGATCTTTCCAACCCAGGGATAAAAGCCGTGTCTCTTGCATGTCCTTCATTGGCAGATGGATTCTTTAACACTTGGGAAGCCCCCATGCTTGGCAGAAGAAAGAGTGAGTATAGCTTGGATTAGTGAATATCATAAACAGGTGTGAAGAAAAGATCATGTAATGATTTTCTGAAAACACTCAAAAAGCTTTTAAGTAAAACTAAGGGAAGTTGTTGTCAATGGNGCCCACCAGGCTCCTCCATCCATGGAGTTTTCCAAGCAAGAATACAACAATGGGTTGCCATTTCCTGCTCGAAGGGATCTTTCCAACCCAGGGATAAAAGCCGTGTCTCTTGCATGTCCTTCATTGGCAGATGGATTCTTTAACACTTGGGAAGCCCCCATGCTTGGCAGAAGAAAGAGTGAGTATAGCTTGGATTAGTGAATATCATAAACAGGTGTGAAGAAAAGATCATGTAATGATTTTCTGAAAACACTCAAAAAGCTTTTAAGTAAAACTAAGGGAAGTTGTTGTCAATGGAAAAATGTTGCCTGCCAGGTCACTAAACCAAAGATGTTGCAGCCATTAAGCTGTCACATCACAGCTGCCCCTACTGTGAGCCCTGAGGGAACTCACAGGATGCCTGCCACCAAGCCATAAGTCACCGCAGCCATCCCCACAGTGGTGCCCCCAGGATGAGAAAGCCCAGGATACTGGCCCCAGATTGCTGAGGTGCTCATCGAAGGAATGATATCAGGGACCCCAGATTCTCATATCTTCCCATGCATAGACAAATACTAAGTTCCTTCAGCTATCTAGTTTATTTGTTTGTTTATTAACAGTAAACCTTTGTTCTGATCACCTGGTCTTTGTCGCAAAAGTTTCTATGTATCGTGGCTCTATCCTTACCCCTTTGGAGCAGTTTTTCAAAACTACCTGAGAGGCTATCTTCCCGGCTTGAAGTCCTTAGAGAATCACCAAGGAAAATATAACGCTCAACTTTTAGGATGCTCTTTTTTTTTTCCAGCTGACACTGTGAAAGAAATGATTATCAAAGGAAGCATATTTGGGTTGATATGGTCACGGAAACAATAGTTCAAAGATTTGATGTTTCTTATGAGGAAGGTCCACTGATTTTCCTTAGATGCCATACACAGATGAATAGGATGGTATCTGTGCTTTCAAGACATTCAGTTCAGTTCCGTTCTATTCAGTCGCTCAGTCATGTCCAACTCTTTGCGACCCCATGAATCACAGCACGCCAGGCCTCCCTGTCCATCACCAACTCCCGGAGTTCANTTGGTAAAGACTCTGATGCTGGGAGGGATTGGGGGCAGGAGGAGAAGGGGACAACCGAGGATGAGATGGCTGGATGGCATCACGGACTCGATGGACATGAGTCTGAGTGAACTCTGGGAGATGGTGATGAACAGGGAGGCCTGGCGTGCTGCGATTCATGGGGTCGTAAAGAGTCGGACACGACTGAGCATCTGAACTGAACTGAACTAAGAATTACTGTAAGTCCTTTTAATATTAACTTCTAAACCTGTTATACAAGGTCTGTGAACACCAAATCCTTGGAAAGAGTCTTTTATGAGCTTCGAATGTAGCCTTAGACGTAATAAGAATTGTGTTTTTTAATATCTTCAGTTGAATCTGTGATTGAAAATATAATACTAATTGAAACAGAATATGACAGTATGTTATTAGAATATCAATATTATAATATTACTTTCTACAAAGCTATCATTTTTTTCAATGAGGTTTACTTTGACTCCTCTATTCATTNGACACGACTGAGCGCCTGAACTGAACTGAACTAAGAATTACTGTAAGTCCTTTTAATATTAACTTCTAAACCTGTTATACAAGGTCTGTGAATGCCAAATCCTTGGAAAGAGGCTTTTATGAGCTTCGAATGTAGCCTTAGACGTAATAAGAATTGTGTTTTTTAATATATTCAGTTGAATCTGTGATTGAAAATATAATACTAATTGAAACAGAATATGACAGTATGTTATTAGAATATCAATATTATAATATTACTTTCTACAAAGCTATCATTTTTTTCAATGAGGTTTACTTTGACTCCTCTATTCATTGCTGTAAACTTCTTTCCCTATCCCCTAATCCTGAACTTTTTCTTTCTTCTTATTCATAACACTTAACATCTTTGATCCTGTTGTTTAGTTTGCTTATGATATTTAGTGTTTAGTATCTAGTTCCTCTCACTAGAAGGCAAGTTAGCTTCTGAAATGGTCAACTATGCATCACTTCCCCTGATATTTCTGTCTTGGTGTAGTACTTACCCATTTTGAATCATGGGTGGCCTTTGTGACAGACAGAATACTGTAGAAGTGGTTTTGTATGATTCCCAAGATTAGGTCATAAAAGCATTTTGATTTCTATCTTGGCCTCTCTTGGATCATTTACTCCAGGGAAATCCATCTGTCATATCACAGGGACATTCAAATAAAACCTTGTGGGAAGAGTCACCCGGGGATGAACCAAGGCTTCCTGCCAGCAGACAGAAACAACTTGCCAGCCATTTAAGTGATTCGCTTTGAAAGTAGATTTTTCCAGCCCCAATCATGCCTTCAGATGACTGCATCTGGCCCCTATTTTGCCCACAACCTTAAAAGAGATGCTTAAGCAGGTACCCAGGGCACCTGTAAACATTAGACTCACAAGGAACTATCAGAGATAACAATGGCCTATTTTTTAAGCCAGAAAATTATGATTTAAAAATAAAGCCATAAATGTAATTATAAAATCCTCTGTTAAAACCTCAGAAAGATATAAGGTAGTAACTCAAAGAACCATTCAGTTAAACAGATGGGCTTTGTTCTCACAGCTTCTGCATAATCTGAAGGTAGAAAGTATGCTATCTTGAAGATGCTTACTGGCATAGCTTTGTTGAATGAAATGAACCCCAATAAGATTCATAATAGAGCAAAGAAATTTTGTGAGTTATATAGACAGAAACACTGCTAGATTGATCTGTAAAGGGCAGAGAAGGTAAGAATACAAAGAAGAATTTGAATCTTCAGTCATTTTACATACATGAAGCAAACATAAAAAGTACTCAGCTGTGAACACAAGCTGCATTTCCTGACAACGAAGAATGATTGGGAAGGCAGAACTAAGGAACCAGAGTTCCTGGAGCAAAGAATCTGGCTTTTAGCCCTAATGAAGGAACTGACAACATATGCCTTGTGGGATTTCAGAATTGCTGTGAGTCAGTGAAATCTACATGCCTCCTATTGTTTGAATTTTTCAATGAGATAGCCTATAGTGGTTATCCTTTGCCTCTCCCAAAAATTGTTTGCTGGGAATGTGGGTTATAGATACCTTGTCTATTTAGTTCACAGGTCTTCATACTGAGAACTCAGAAACGGATTCAAGGAGTTTTATTTGCACTTGATTTGATTTAGATGGTAAATTTGGGTCTTTTACTGATGCTATAAAGTTTTGAGATTTTTAAGGGGGATCATTTTGGGAGGAAATGATCATTTTGTATATGGGAGGAATGTGAATTATTTTAAGCCACGGGGCAAACTGAGATGTTTAGTCTACAAATTTGCTCACAATATTACTCATATTCTAGTAATCATGCCTTGTGGAATCCACCCAACTGACATAGCTAGCCTATGTAATCATTGTTGATGTTCAGTAACTGATTCATGTCCGACTCTTTGCAACTCCATGGACTGCAACATGCTAGGCTTCCCTATCCATCACTGTCTCCTGGACTTTGCTCAAACTCATGTCCCTTGAGTCAGTGATACCATCCAGCCATCTCATCCTCTGTCACCCCCTTCTCCTCCTGCCTTCAATCTTTCTCAGCATCATGGTCTTTTCCAGTGAGTCATTTCTTCCAATCAGGTGGCCAAAGTATTGAAACTTCAGCTTCAGCATCAGTCCTTCCAATGAATATTCAGACCTGATTTCCTTTAGAATTGACTAGTTGGATCTTCTTGCTGTCCAAGGGACTCTCAAGAGTCTTCACCAGCATTACAGTTAGAAAATATCAGTTCTTCACCACTAAGTTCTCTTTATGGTCCAACTCTCACATCAGTACATGACTACTGGAAAAACCATAGCTTTGACTAGACGGACCTTTGTTGGCATAGTGATGTCTCTTCTTTTTAACATGCTTTCTAGGTTTATCATAGCTTTTCTTCCAAGAAGCAAGCGTCTTTTAATTTCATGGTTGCAGTCACCATCTGTAGTGATTTTGGCACCCCCCGAGATAAAATCTGCCACTGTTTCTTTTTCCCCATCTATTTGCCGTGAAGTAATGGGAACAGATGCCATGATCTTTGTTTTTTGAATGCTGAGTTTTAAGCAAGCTTTTTAACTCTCCTCTTTCACCTTCATCAAGAGGCTCTTTAGTTTCTCTTTGCTATTATTAAAGCAACAGATGGTTTTATGACTTCTGATGTAGGCAAGCAATTTTGTTTGCCAATTTTAATCTCAGGTAACTACAAAAGTTCTTGTTACATAGCAGACTGCTGCTGCTAAGTCGCTTCAGTCGTGTCCGACTCTATGTGACCCATAGACGGCAGCCCACCAGGCTCACCCATTCCTGGGATTCTCCAGGCAAGAATACTGGAGCGGGCTGCCATTTCCTTCTCCAATGCGTGAAAGTGAAGTCGCTCAGTCGTGTCCGACTCTTAGTGACCCCATGGACTGCAGCCTACCAGGCTCCTCCATCCATGGATTTTCCAGGCAAGAGTACTGGAGTGGGGTGCCATTGCCTTCTCCTGATAACATGTTTTGTTCACTATAATAGAATATTTTGAAATAATTTCTACTTTGTTACTCTTTGTTCATTCTATGAATTTTGGCCATTGTCCATTGGCAGTAAGAGAACTTTAAAGTACTTTTACCTCCAGGGAGGAGACAAACAGCTCTTTTGAAGATACAGACTGATGGTCACATCTGTATCATCGGTATAACTTACTTTCTAAAATACACTCATCTCTTCTGTTTTCAGCTACCAC
Organism: Sylvicapra grimmia; assembly: GCA_006408735.1. Lineage (NCBI taxonomy): Eukaryota > Metazoa > Chordata > Mammalia > Artiodactyla > Bovidae > Sylvicapra > Sylvicapra grimmia. The sequence continues at coordinate 182,088 of SJYH01002714.1, read as the reverse complement.
TTGTGTGTATCTATCTCCTATCATTTACTGCAACTGAAGCTTTCTGTTTTATTTAATTACCTTACTTAACTATGTGGTAATTAGATACAGACTCTTTTTAAATACACAACTGCATTATGATACAGCTACTACCCCTGCCAGCCAACTACTGAGCATTTTCTATGCATCATTTATTATCATACTTAATACTTAAAATTCTATGTGTTCCATACTAAGTAATGGAGGAAAACGGGAGCTAAAGAAGTTTAAGAGATTGACAATAAGAGATAGAATGTGAACAAAGGCAATTAGACTCCAAACACTATGTTCAGTGAACATCAATTCACTGTGCTATCCTGCCTTTGATTTTAAATCTAACACCTAATTTCAGATGGATGACCTTTAAATGCAATGAATCCAAGAAAAGTCTCTGAGGCATACTTTTTGAAGAAGTAATTATCTTTCACATCCTTTGGCATGTTATGAAGAAGAAACTTTGACTTTAAAACAGAATACCCATCTTTTAAGTAGAATGCCTACTAATATTTTATAAAACTGCAGATATTTTTAATATTACATGCAATAGATGACAAAAAGTAATACTCATGTGCCAATTAACTCTGAATAAATTTCTCATTTTTTACTCATAAATATATATCAAGAGAGTTTAGCTTTTATGGAGATACCACTTTACTTGGGTAGTAGCCAATTTTAATAATGTTGCCATTGATCAGAAGCACAGATCAAATCAGGCCTTTGGTATATTGCTATGGGGCCAGGAAGAGAGAATTTCTAAAATCCTTCACTAACAGAAGCTTTTATTAAACCCAGTCAACAAAATGTGTTTTTAGCATGCAAATTAAAAAAATAAACAATAAAGCCAATCTTGGCTTCCAGATGGATGGTCATTGAACTTGGTTAGTTTAGCTTATATGTCTAGACTTAATAGGTAGTATCATTTATTGAGAAAAACAATTGAGCAGAATCATCTGATTTCATTGCTAAATCTCTATAGAAAAAAAAGGTATATTCACTAAATTAGGATTTAATAACTGTCATATTAGAAGTACAAAACAAGGCACAACAAAATTTCAAAGACAACACAAAAAAAGATTCTTTTGTATGCTCCATGTCTCACATAGGTCTATGGGAATTGTGGGGATTTCTGATTGACAAAGTCACTCAGTGATGCAGGTTGATGGAGACTTTGCCTCCTATAGATGCAACATTTAGACACATGATTCTGGAGCTATAATAGAAGAGAAGAGGGATTCAGAAGGCACAGTAGTGTTACCTGTTTGGACTCATTAGAAACACATGTCACTAGTACAAAGGAAACATAGAGATATACATGCATATTTTATATAGATCTATCTGAATTCACTAATCTTATTTTCTTCTGGGTATATCTAATCTTTCTGTTAAACTCTAGTGAGATTTTGATTTTAGATTTGCATTATTTGTCTTCAATTTTCAGTTGATCCTTTTTTATAGATTTCAATTTGTTAGTTAAATTGTCCATATTTTAATTTACTTTGTCAATTTTCCCTTTATTTTCTTGAACATATCAATAGCAATTATTTGAAAGGTCTTCAGAGGTATGCTAATATCTGAATCACCAGTGAGGATACTTCCATTGTTTAATTTTCTCTGCTTCTTTTGTCTTGCTAAGTAATTTTTTATTTAATGCTAGACAATGTGGATAAAAATCTGAAGTTTCAAATTATGTTCTCTCCTTCCATGGAGTCTCTCTTGGGCAGAGACAGGGGTAGCTGATCATCCATCAGCTAACTTCAACTTGATACTGGACACAGTCAGTGCCACATTGTAGCTCTGAAAAAAACTCAGTCTATCTCAAGCTCACATGTGCTGCTATGGGGTTTTCAAGTAGGAGTCTGGTGTATCTATGTAGTTCTTCTCCCTAATTAAGGACCCAAGCTCTAATTTTTGTTTTAGGTTTTGGTTCGTTAATTAGAGAGAAGACCTACATAGAATACACCAGACTCCTACTTGAAAACCCCATAGGACAGCACTATGGCGCTAATAACTTTTCCTTCTTCTCCCAAATAGAAAACAGAAAACTCCTTTTTGAGACAACCCAAGATTCCAACAAGCCATTGAATCAAATTCAAATCTGTAATCTTCAAGAGACATAGTGTTGCATTATGAGTCATCTTGAGCTGGAGATGTACGAACTAAAAAGACACGTTACCTACTCGCTGCTCACCTCAGTTTACATAAATGGAATGGGAACAGGATAAATACAATAAACAGTCCCACTGGGAAAAAAGGAGACTGGTGACGCACAGCAGCCACTGGTCTGTACGCAATTCTGGAGCCCCATTTGACAGACATTTTAAGACCTCCCACCCTGAGGTGGCCGAGGTTCTTTGATTAAGTTTCTTATTCTGCTCTGGAAGACTTCTTGTATCCATTATTCTCCCCACTGTTTGCCTCTGCTGTGTGTTTCTTTTGTTCTATTGTTCCTGGCTTAGCTGAAACAGGAATTAAAAACTATGTCCAATTAAAAGCTTTCTTAACTCATTTCTTCCCATAATTTTGAGGATCCACAGTGCTTTCTTGTTTCCTTATTTAGTCTGGAATAATCCAAGGTAGTTATTAGTCAAAGTTATGGTAAGCATTCCATTGAAAATTTGGTAACTGAAACTTGCTTAGTCATGTCTGACTCTTTGAAACCCCACGGACTGTAGCTCTCCAGGCTCTTTTGTCCATGGAATTATCCAGGCAAGAATGCTGGAGTGGGTAGCCTTTCCCTTCTCCAGGGAATATTCCCAACCCAGGGGTCAAATCCAGGCCTGCATTGCAGGAAGATTCTTTACCATCTGAGCCACCAGGGAAACCCAAGAATGCCTGGAGAAGCCTATTCCTTCTCCAGAAGATCTTCCTGACCCAGGAATTGAACTGGGTCTCCTGCACTGCAGGTGGCTTGCAAGAAAATTCAGTAAGCCTCTGATTTATTTGTTTCCAGTCAATTCCATGAGTCTAGATTCTGCTTTATTGTTTTGTTTTCCTCTTCCAGGTGTTTCTCCTCAAATATTCTAATATGCTGTCTTGAGGTTCTGTCATCTGCACCTGTAATATAATCTTTTTCCCCTTTCATTTTATCCAGTAGAAAATATATACATACTGGCCTTTGTCTCTAAGCCAATTTTAATCCATTCTCTTAATATTTGAGTCTGTCAGTTTCTTCAATCATACAAGGCCCAAATTTCAGATTGCAAGTTGACTGATTCTCCCTGTGGTAATCACTTTCTTAAAATTTACTGTTGAACATAGCCAGTAGCAAATAGCAAACATTGTTTCCCTGGAACTACTGTTGGTTGCAAATTGGCTCACATACACAGAAGGTAAGAAGAAACTGAAGGAAGAGACAGACCAGATTGGCAGGTGGCAGTTTAACAAGGAGGGCTTCCTTCATAGCTCAGTTGGTAAATCATCTGCTTGCAATGCAGGAGACCCGGGTTCAATTCCTGGGTCTGGAAGATCCCCTGGAGAAGGAAATGGCAACTCATTCCAGTATTCTTGCCTGGAGAATCCCATGGACAGAGGAGCCTGACAGGCTATAGTTTATAGGATCACAAGAGTCAGACACGGCTTAGCAATTAAACCACTACCACCAGTTTAATAAACAAGGGAACTTACATGTCTTGTTTTGGGCAGCTGCAAGAGGGGTAGATCTCTGAACCCACCTCCAGAATCTTAAAGTTTAAGACAAAGGCTGTAACTGGGTTCAATCATATATTCCACATAGATGATTTCAACAACACAGTGCTCCCTCAAGGCTGTGTCCTTAAAAATGGATTCCACTGCAGGAACAGTGGGCAAAACATACATTCCAAGGACTGGGGAAGAGGGAGTGAGGAGCCTTTGGCCAGATCCAGCTTGTGTCTTTTAGATGACCTCCTCTGACAGTCACAAGTTCAGTAGTACATCATCTTTTTCTTACTTTATCAGCATTGCAAATATATAGCCTCTGGGTAATTGTATCTTCCATCTTCACACTCTTGATATTGGTTACTTTGCCTATGACCACAGGTCAGTGTCAAAAAGTTTAGGCTCTGTTACACCAGGAACACATTTCATGCTATATGTATATAGAATGTAGATGAGATGAACTTTTAGGTCCTCCTAGCTAAACAAAGGCTATGCTAAACTATGACTCTGTGCTTAATCAGTAATTTATGCTTTAACCATTTCCTTAATAGATAATAGCTTCAGAATATTAGGGGAAACATGATTTGTCCAATACAGTTAACTATTCCACTTTAGAGCAATGAAAGCTTCTTCTTTTCCTGCCCTCTGCCCAAAATATCTCTCACAATTCTATTACATACTTGAGCATTTACTCCAATATTCAGACTGCACTGAAAGAGATGGGAATACCAGACCACATGACCTGCCTCCTGAGAAATCTGTATGCAGGTCAAGAAGCAACAGTTAGAACTGGACATGGAACAACAGACTGGTTCAAAATAGGGAAAGGAGTACATCAAGGCTGTATATGGTCACTCTGCTTATTTAACTTACATGCAGAGTACATCATGAAAAATGCCAGGCTGGATGAAGCACAAGCTGGAATGAGCATTGCTGGGAGAAATATCAATAACCTCAGATACACAGATGACACCACCGTTATGGCAGAAAGTGAAGAACTAAAAGGGCCTCTTGATGAAAGTGAAAGAAGAGAGTGAAAAAGTTGGCTTAAAGCTCAACATTCAGAAAATTAAGATCATGGCATCTGGTCCCATCACTTCATGGCAAATAGATGGGAAACAGTGGAAACAGTGATGGACTTCATTTTCTTGGGCTCCAAAATCATTGCAGATGATAACTACACCCATGAAATTAAAAGACCCTTGCTCCTTGGAAGAAAAACTATGACCAACCTAGACAGCATATTAAAAAGCAGAGACATTACTTTGTCAACAAAGGTCTGTCTGGTCAAAGCTATGGACTTTCCAGTAGCCATGTATGGATGGAGAGTTGGACTATAAAGAAAGCTGAATGCTGAAGAATTGATGCTTTTGAACTGTGGTGTTGGAGAAGACTCTTGAGAGTCCCTTGTACTGCAAGGAGTTCCAATCAGTACATCCTGAAAGAAATCAGTCCTGAATGTTCATGGGAAGGACTGATGCTGAAGCTGAAACTCCAGTATTTTGGTCACCTGATATAAAGAACCGACTCTTTGGAAAAGACCCTGATGCTGGGAAAGATTGAGGGCAGGAGAAGGGAATGACAGAGGATGAGATGGTTGGATGGCATCACAGACCTGATGGACATGAGTTTGAGGTAGGTTCGGGAGTTGGTGATTGACAGGGAGGCCTGGTGTGCTGCAGTCCATGCGGTTGCAAAGAGTTGAACATGACTGAGTGACTGAACTGAACTGAACTTTCTAACATGTATTGTTTATGCAGACAGTGAAGCAGGTTAGATTAAGAGCAAATGAAACAAAATGGCCAACTATTTTCCCCACGTTTTTGAAAAAAAATGCAAGTAACAGCCAATATAATAGAATTTTCATGAGTTCAGGGACTATAATTTCTTCATTAAACCTGTGGGTTATGTTTACATTTTAACCAAAATTGTTCATTTGAGGAAAGAGTAAGATTGATTACCACTGTTATAAGAAATGCTAATTTAAATATCCTTTATTTCTATTTCCTGGTGTTATGTTGATATTACAGAACATTTTCTCAGTTAAAATGCAACATTTTGTTTTTCTCTACAGAATGCAGACATTCATTTTGTATTCTGTAGCTGGTGTCTTTAACTATATGTACTTTGTCTTTCTTGTGGTGGTAAAATTTTTTCTGTGTAGTTTAAAAGTGTTTGGGGATTAAAGTGGGAAGGAAGGGAAACTTCCCTCTTAATGTTTTATGCAATTTGTACAACTTGGGTTCTGTAACAAAGAGGGCAATTCCTGTTGATTGTGTGTGTGTGTGTGTGTGTGTGTGTGTGTGAGTGAGAAAGAAGGGCTGAAATATTACCTACAAGTAAAAAATATTCATTTCTAAATGAGTAAGAACAAAATATAAGTGAAATATTTTTTCTGGACATGGGACACATGATTGGTATGAGTCACACTATTATTTGTTTATAAATATTTTTAAAACATAGAAATTCCTGTGTACAGTTTTGTAAGTCATATGGAAAATTTGTTACTTTGTTAAAGGGAAAGCCCGAGATAGTGGATGTGTTTATCATCTACAGAATAAAGTCCAGATAACTCAGCAGGATGCGTTCTGGCTACCTCCCTCCCCAACCCCATTTCCAGCTTCTCATGAGACTCAGACCTCTGTGCTGGCATTACTAAATTGTTTGCATGTCCAACAAAATGCCACACTTCATCAGAATGCCATCATGTCTGTCTTGAACTGTTTTTCATCTTTTTTTTTTTAATGTGGGGAGCATGTTCATTACATTATGAATATTCATTCAGTTTATTGTCATATATGTATTAGTGTGATTGTTTGGCTCATGACTGTTTCCCCAAGTAGACTGTGAACTCTCTGTAATCAAGGACATCACTGAGTCCCTGCATGTGATATGATACTTGTGACATGATTTTGTTGTTCAGTTGCTATATAGAGTCTGACTCATGACCACATGGGCTGCAGCAAGTAAGCTCCTCTGCCTTCCACTGTCTTCTGGAGTTTGCTCAGATTTATGTCCATTGAGTTGGTGATGCTATCTAACCATCTCATCCTCTGCATCCCCGCTTCTCCTTTTGACTTTAGTCTTTTCCATCCTCAGAGTGTTTTCCAATGCATCTTCCCTGGTGGCTCAGCTGGTAAAGAGTCTGCCTGCAATGTGGGTTCAATCCCTGGGTTGGGAAGATCCCCTGGAGAAGGGAACAGCTACCCATTCTAGTATTCTGGCCTGGAGAATTCCATGAACTTTTAGTGTGTCCGTATTTAAGCTTTTACTTTACATCAGGTGACCAAAGTACTGGAGCTTCAGATTCAGCATCAGTGAATATTTAGGGTTAATTTCCTTTAGGATTAACTGATTTGATCTCCCTGCAATTCAAGGTACTCTCAAGAGTCTTCTCTAGCACCACAATTTAAAAGCATCAATTCTTCAACGAACAGCTTCTTCATGGTCCAACTCTCACATCCGTACGTGATAACTGGGAAAACAAACAAACATAGCTTTGATTATATGGACCTTTGTCAGCAAAGTGATATCTCTGCTTTTTAATATTCTGTCTAGGTTTGTCACAACTTTTTTTCCAAGAAGCAAATGTCTTTTAATTTCATGGCTGCAGTCACCATCTGCAGTGATTTCAGAGGCCAAGAAAATTAAATCTGACACTGTTTCCACTTTTCCCCCATCTATTTGCCATGAAGTGATGGGGCCAAATGGCATGATCTCAGTTTTTTGAATTTTGAATTTCAAGTCACCTTTTTCAATCTCTTCTTTCACCCTTATCAAGAGGGTCTTTAGTTCCTATTCACTTTCCGCCATTAAAGTGATATCATCTGCATATCTAGATTGTAGATATTTCTCCTGGCAATCTTGACTCCAGCTTGTGACTCATCCAGCCTGGCATTTCCCATGCATAAAATTTAAATAAGCAAGGTGACAATATATAGCTTTGATGTAATGCATAATCTACAGCCTTAACAATATACAGTCCTTTCCCAATTTGGAACCAGTCCTTTGTTCCATATCCTAACTGTTGTTCCATGTTCTGTTTCTTCTTGACCTGCATACAGGTTTCTCAGGAGACAGAAAAATTGGTCTGATATTTTCATCTTTTTAATAATTTTCCAGTTTGTTTAAGCACCCAGTAATTGTCTAAAGATCAAAAGAATGAATTGCCTTTGTTATCTGTCTTTGAGTATAGGCAATGAAGCTCTTAAATGAAGATTATTATGAGATAGTTGTCACTTTTTGAGGCATCTTTTCCTAGTTTTCTGTTTTTTGCTTTTCCAAATAAATGGGAGAGACAGCATTGTTTATTGAATAGTCATTATGTGCAAAATATTGAACTGTGTTTGTACAGATGCATGATGATTAGTTTCATCTTCTCTTTTGGGAAAATTACAGTTCAAACAATGACTAGAATTAAAAATATGAAAAATACAGAAGACAAATTTAATTTTCCAAAAGCTTAATTTGTTTTAGTGCTAAGACCCACACTAGTAATTCAGAATGGTTTTTTTTCATTGGGTTTTGATTTTAGTTTTCTTTCCCCAAAGGCATTTTATGGTACCCATGTGGAGTGGTTAACTCTAAAATTAATTTGGAAATGCAGCTTCATTTCTACCTCATTCAATGAGTAAGAAATCCAGAACATGTAGCTATGATGAGGAAGGAATATAGAGGAAAAACAGTCACCAGGAGAGCTTCAGAAGACAATTACTCATGATTCTAGATGGGTCTCCTGCCAAGTCAAGCCCTCACCGTATCTTTCTTGCCTTTCTCACCTTCTACAGGGTAGCAGGTCCATTCTCAGCACTTACTGACACCTTAGTGCTACTTTGTGAACTGATTTTTATTTTCTTACCTGAATATTCCTTCAATGAAAGTGAAAAAAAAAAAAAAAGGTAGGTATAAAATAGTGAGTGAAGTTGAAGACTTTGACCACTTTTCCCCAAGTATGCCCATAATTGCAGTTTTGCAAAATTTGACCAAGAATTACTGATCCTTTCTAATGTTGGATACTATGATTTGTTAAAAAAAAAACAAATACTTTTAGAGTGCCTGTTAAATACTGGAACTGTTCTAGGGAATGGAGTTGTAGCATTGTCAATCAATAATTCCTACCTTCACAGAGATTACACTGTAGTAGAGAATTTTAAGAATTGTAAAAATGGGGGCTTCCCTGGTGGCTCAGTGCTAAACACTTTACCTACCAATGTAGGAGACATGGGTTTGATCCCTGGGTTGGGAAGATCCCCTGAAGAAGGAAATGGCAACTTGGGAAATCCCATGGACAGAGGAGCCTGGCAGGCTACAGTCCATGGTGTTGCAAAGAGTGGGACATGACATAGTGACTGAACAACAGAGAATCTTACTTTCTAGCATCTACTTTTCACATTGCTGTAAAACTTAGTTTTCATGTAAAACCCACAGTTATGTATGCTTTGGAGCAAACTTCTATAATAGCCTGGTGGGCATAAGAGGATCTAAAAAGTTTAGCCTCTGCTGCTGCTGCTGCTAAGTCGCTTCAGTTGTGTCCAACTCTGTGCGACCCCTTAGATGGCAGCCCACCAGGTTCCCCTGTCCCTGGGATTCTCCAGGCAAGAACACTGGAGTGGGTTGCCATTTCCTTCTCCAATGCATGAAAGTGAAAAGTGAAAGTGAAGATGCTCAGTCGTGTCCAACCCTTAGTGACCCCATGGACTGCAGCTTATCAGGCTCCTCCATCCATGGGATTTTCCAGGCAAGAGTACTACACCTCTTTAACTTTATATCAGTGTTTTGAAAATAATACAAATTTATTTCACAATTCTGTAGTTACAAATTCCAGGTTAGCTCAATTAATTTCTTTGCTCTGGATTTCACAAGATTGAAATAAAGATGTCAGTCACCTTGGGCTCTCTTCCAGGCTCAGTTTCCAAGCTCATTCAGGTTGTTGGCTTCAGTCAGTTCCTTGGGGCTGTAGGACTGAGGTGCCTGTTCCTTGCTGACTGTCAGTTGATGCTGCCCTTAACTTCTATAGCTATACACCTTGCTTTTTGACCCCTTCAAAACCAACAATACAGGACTGAGGTCTTCTCATGAATTGAATTTTTCTGACTTCCCCCTCTTTCTTCATCTAGCCATAATTCTCAGCTTTAAGGATTCATGTGATTACATCAGGCTCACCCAGAAAACCTCAGAGAATTTTTTTACTTTAAGGTCAATAAATTGATTATATTAACAAAACTCTTTTGCTTGCACTTTAACACATTACTGTATTCTGGGAATGAAGTAATGAATATTTTAGGGGGCATTATTCTAATTACTACAAGCTTCAATTTGTAATATAATCTATTCTTCCTCCTTATACTCCTATTCTCCCTCATAAAAATGTTCTTTCAGACATTATAAATCTCTAATCAGGTTCAATAAGCTTCTTATAATGATTAAGTGTCTCTCTCTCTCTCTCTCTCTCTCTCTCTTTTTTTTAACTCCTATGCTCTACATTTTTTTCATTTGGATATCTTCTATATATGCTTTCTCCAGGTCTTGGCTAGAAGTGCTTTCTTTATGGAGTTCATAGTACTTCTCCTGGATCTTCATAGAATTTTGAGCCTTATCTAAGGATATGTATTATAATTGCCTTCTAAATTACCTCTTTCAGTAGGACAGTTCAGTTCAGTCTCTCAGTTGTGTCTTTTTGTGACCCCATGAATTGCAGCATGCCAGGCCTCCCTGTCCATCACCAACTCTTGGAGTTCACCCAAACTCATGTCCATCGAGTTGATGATGCCATCTAACCATCTCATCCTCTGTCGCCCCCTTCTACTCCTGCCCACAATCCCTCCCAGCATCAGAGTCTTTTCCAATGAGTCAGCTCTTCGCATGAAGTGGCCAAAGTATTGGAGTTTCAGCTTCAGCATCAGTCCTTCCAAAAAACACCCAGGATTGATCTCCTTTAGGATGCACTAATTGGATCTCCTTGCAGTCCAAGGGACTCTCAAGAGTCTTCTCCAACACCACAGTTCAAAAGCATCACTTCTTCAGTGCTCAGCTTTCTTCACAGTCCAACTCTCACATCCATACATGACCACAGGAAAAACCATAGCCTTGACTAGACGGACCTTTGTTGGCAAAGTAATGTCTCTGCTTTTCAATATGCTATCTAGGTTGGTCATAACTTTCCTTCCAAGGAGTAAGTGTCTTTTAATTTCATGGCTGCAATCACCATCTGCAGTGATTTTGGAGCCCCACAAAATAAAGTTTGACACTGTTTCCACTGTTTCCCCATCTATTTCCTATGAAGTGATGGGACCAGATGCCATGATCTTAGTTTTTTGAATGTTGAGCTTGAAGCCAACTTTTTCACTCTCCTCTNGAGCCCCACAAAATAAAGTTTGACACTGTTTCCACTGTTTCCCCATCTATTTCCTATGAAGTGATGGGACCAGATGCCATGATCTTAGTTTTTTGAATGTTGAGCTTGAAGCCAACTTTTTCACTCTCCTCTTTCACTTTCATCAAGAGGCTCTTTAGTTCCTCTTCACTTTCTGCCACTAGGGTGGTGTCATCTGCGTATCTGAAGTTACTGATAGATTTCTGCCGGCAATCTTGAGTCCAGCTTGTGCTTCTTCCAGCCCAGCGTTTCTCAGGATGTACTCTGCATATAAGTTAAATAAGCAGGGTGACAATATACAGCCTTGATGTACTCCTTTTCCTATTTGGAAGCAATCTGTTGTTCCACGTCCAGTTCTAACTGTTGCTTCCTGACCTGGATATAGGTTTCTCAGGAGGCATGTCAGGTGGTCTGCTATTCCCATCTCTTCCAGAATTGTCCACAGTTTATTGTGATCCACACAGTCAAAGGCTTTGGCATAGTCAATAAAGCAGAAATAGATGCTTTTTTGGAACTCTCTTGCTTTTTTGATGATCCAGCAGATGATGCCAATTTGATCTCTGGTTTCTCTGCTTTTTCTAAAACCAGCTTGAACATTTAGAAGTTCATGGTTCACGTATTGCTGAAGCTTGGCTTGGAGAATTTTGAGCATTACTTTACTAGCATGTGAGTTGAGTGCAATTGTGAGGTAGTTTGAGCATTCTTTGGCATTGCCTTTCTTTGGGATTGGAATGAAAACTGACCTTTTCCAGTCCTGTGGCCACTGCTGAGTTTTCCAAATTTGCTGGCACATTGATTGCAGCACTTTCACAGCATCATCTTTCAGGATTTGAAATAGCTCAACAGGAATTCCATCACCTCCACTAGCTTTGCTCATAGTGATGCTTTCTAAGGCCCACTTGACTTCACATTCCAGGATGACTGGCTCTATATGAATGATCACACCATTGTGATTATCTTGGTCATGAAGATCTTTTTTGTACAGTTCTTCTGTGTATTCTTGCCATCTCTTCTTAATATCTTCTGCTTCTGTTAGGTCCATACCATTTCTGTCCTTTATCGAGCCCATCCTTGCATGAAATGTTCCCTTGGTATCTCTAATTTTCTTGAAGAGATCTCTAGTCTTTCCCATTCTGTTCTTTTCCTCTATTTCTTTGCATTGATTGCTGAGGAAGGCTTTCTTATATCTCCTTGCTATTCTTTGGAACTCTGCATTCAGATGCTTATATCTTTCCTTTTCTCCTTTGCTTTTCACTTCTATTCTTTTCACAGCTATTTGTAAAACTATTTGTATTCAGTGGGACAGTGGTTCTATATTGTAAGAGAGGAAGTTATTGAAGTCCAGCACTCAGCCCAGTGCCTGAAATAAATTAGTCAAGAACTATTTGTTGAATAAAAATATGACTAAACACTATTTTAGAAGCCACTATTTATTTATTTCTTGAATTAGTTTTAAATTCTATAAGGAAGTGTTTTTGTCTTTAGTGTCTGTATTTGTGCTGCCTACCAGTGTTTACACCTGTAATAGTTTAATAATAGTTTTGATTGGTTGAGTGCAGCCAACAGAACACTTGGTTCTTCATGGAATAATCAAATAGTAAATCAACTGTCATCAATTTATACTCTTCATGTTAATTAATACAATTATAAATCAAACATTTTGAATGTTTGTTTAGAGTCTGTGAAGCTAAGTTCAACTTATCTAGAGTGTTTATGGGCTTTCCTGGTGGCCTAGTGGTAAAGAATCCACCTGCCAATGCAGGAGATGCAGGTTTGATCCCTGGGTTGGGAAGATTCCCAGGAGAAGGAAATGGCAATCACCCACTGCAATACTCTTGCCTGAAAAATCCCATGGACAGAAGTGCCTGGTGGACTACAGTCCATGGGGTCACAAAAGAGTCAGACACAATTTAGCAACTAAACAACAATACAAAAGAGTTTATAGGCTTAAGCTTCCACTTCCACTTTTGCTTCTGGGTGTAACATTTATTTCCTTACAGTGAATAAGTCCATTTCTATTCAGATTTGTTACACTTTCAGTCATTTGTTACAGATTGGTATCCACATTTCCTTGCAAAAAGGATTTTAAGTTGGCTCACTTGCTTTATTTGAGTTAAAATGCCAAGGAATGCACAATGGATTCATTCAATTATAGAGTTCTGTCTCAACCAAATTGCTCACATCTCACACTACATATTTTGTGGTTCTTGGAGTTGCTTTTTTAATTTATAGAGTAAACTTTCTGTTATTCTGCTTGAACTGAACTTTAACTAATACCTCCATATGTTTGTTAGTTATAGTTATTAAAGCCATAAATAATTCTGCATTTACTCTGAACGACTACCAAAATGAGAATTTAGCATAATCAATATTTATTGTGTCTGTATTATATCTACTTTATGAAAATTAGAGAGCCATACAGTATGCAGGTTATATGAACTCTAGATTAATAAAACTCTGTACTTAAAATGCACTAGGAGCAAAGAATCTGCCTGCCAATGCAGGAGACACAAGAGACGAAGTTTTAATCCCTGGTTCAGGAAGATACCCTGGAGGAGGAAATAGAAACTCACTCCAGTGTTCTTGTCTGAAAAACTCCATGGACAGAGGAGCTTGGTGAGCTATAGTCTATGGGGTCACAAAGAGTCAGACACGGCTGTGATTGAACTCACATACTTAAATAGCATACCTCATTTGCTAATTATATGGGTTAGCAGAGTTTACTATGTGCGTTTTTTAAAAAATAGTGTCATTGGGTCATTTTAATGGCTTTTCCTTTTTATCAGAAATTCTGCCCTCAGTGCCTCTAGATCTAGTAAGAAGAAACTGCTCATACTGAATTCAGAATATAAGCGCCCTTAGAGATGGCCCATATTTTCTTCATGCTTGGCCATTGTGTGCTCACTGCCTCAGGAATGGCACACAATAGCAGAAAAGAAAGGGAAACGACAGTCTTTCAAGAGGTCTGTTTCACTAGCCCAGTAGGAATGGAAATAGTGCAGAAAATAAGTAAGAATTAGGGGGGGAAATATCATGGGTAAGAGCAGAGCTTCCTCATGTCTAGCCTAAGTGTCATTTTACCCTTTGGGGAAGGGAAAGACATCAAGAGGCACACATTTTGGTGGATTTGAGGGAGTTTTCTATGCTCTGCCCTTGGATCAAGCTCCAAAAGGGGTCAAATGACAGTGGATCTGAGGTTGCTGAGAGTGATGAGTTCCTGAGTAGAGGTCCCATAAGCTATAAGACCTCAGTGGAAAACAGGCCTGTAGCGGGGAGTTCCTGGGGTTCACTGCCCCACTGTGGCCTGAGAACAGAACAGTGATTTCATCTAACCTTGAAGAGCATGGAAATGGCCAACAGCCTCTGGACTAGAGACAGCTGCACGGATATGAACAAATGAGGTGTTACAGCCAGCAGAGAGGCCTAGCTCACAGGGACGCACATCTACAAGCCAGTGAGAGTTATTTCAAGACGATTTTTGGCCAGCTTACCTCTAGATTCTGATGAATCCTGTGATCGACTGTCTGTGTCCCTCCCAGATACATGTGCTAACCCCTAACACCCAATGTGTAAGTGTTTGGAGGAGGAGCCTTTGGGAGGTGATGGACTCATGAAGGCAGAAAACACTCATGAGTGGGACTAATGCCCTTATGTTTCAAAAAAAGAAAAAAAGCCCAGAGAGCTCCCACACCCTTTCTGCCATGTCAGCATACAGCCATCTATGAACCAGGAGACAGGTTTTCACCAGACTCCAAACCTGCTGGAAAGATGATCTTGGACTTTCCTGCCTCCAAAGCTGTGAAATATAAATTTCTGTTGTTTACAAGCCATCCATTCCATGGCATTTTGTTACAGCAGTTCAAATGGACTAAGATACAGCTCCATATCATGCCTTCTCCCCAATCACACCACACCACACTCACACAAACATACACACAGGCTTCAGGACTTGAGCTACGTGAGACTTTCAAAGTTTAGAGGCAACCTCCAGGGCATTAAGAGGGGAATATACAAATGCACTGAGGCCAAATTTTCACTTATCCAGTGCAGTGGAAATTAAGCTGATTTAAAATAAACTAATACATAATGTTATATTTCTAAACACAATATATCTGAAGACTTTGATTTTTACTCCCTGTATTTATTTATTTATTTTTTAAAAAATTTTATTTTTACTTTATTTTACTTTACAATACCGTATTGGTTCTGCCATACATCGACATGAATCCACCATGGGTGTATATTAGCTCCCAATCCTGAATCCCCCTCCCACCTCCCAGTCCATATCATCTACTCCCTGTATTTAAAAAATGTGATCCAAAGGGCTTATGTAACGTGCTCAATGCTACACTGCAGAGTAGAGCCTGGTAAGAATCTGAATGTCTGAGTTTTATTTTAACATTTTTTCCCCAGCTGACACAGCTGCTAACTGTGGAGGTGAAGTTTAGTTTTTAATTGTAATATAGCCAGCTCTTTGATACCTCTAGAGTGACTCTCTCTGCTCTTAGTCTCATGTGTACTGAATGTTTTTAATCTTAGTTTATGTATCTAATATGGCAAGTCCAATCCACTGACAGTCCATTTTAGAATATAGCCAAGAATACAGAGCTTCCCAGCTGGCTCAGTGGTAAAGAATCCACCTGCCAGTGTAGGAGCCACAGGAGATGTGAGTTCAATCCCTGGTTTGGGAAAATCTCCTGGAGGAGGCAATGGCAACCTACTCTAGTATTCTTGCCTGGAGAATCTCCTGGACAGAGGAGCCTAGTGGGCTATTATCCACAAAGAGATCACAAAGAGTTGGACATGACTGAGTGAATGACATGCCAGAATACAGTCTAAATTTAATATTTACTTTTCTAGATGTAACCAGAGAAGTAGAGTGGATACTTGACTTCATTATGCTGAAACTTATATATGCCTATTTATAAAAACACATTGCTAACCTGTTAGCTTTTTGTTTCCATTTGTACTTTGTGGTTTATTTTCTCAGGATAAGTTACTAGTCAGTAGGACACACATGGCTACCACAGGATGTGAAGAGAGATCCTTTCTCATTAAGCTACCTGGACTTTTGTTGGCCAAGGAAAATGTAGTTCCAGATAACTGCTTCAGTGAAAGATTCCTGCTCTCAAAGATCTGTGTCCTCTATGACCTTTCTACAATATTCTCAGAAAGTTTAACTGGAACATGATACCATGCGCTGCAGGTCTGAAGCTGTTATATTGGTTTCCGATTATTTTGATAACAAGAAAGGCAGAACGTTAAAAAAACAAACAAACACAACTACAGTTTTCATTTATTTCCATTAAGCATATTGTTCAGAAGAGTTCTTTCTACATTTAAAATGTTACCTGAATGGGTTAGATTTTGAAGTATTTGGAAGCAGAGAAGAGTGAGACCACAGGGATCACAGCTCAAAATAAAAACAATAAACTTGATAGCTAAGGTGAAACTGTGACTGGAATTTCTAAGGCGTATTCAGTTACCACCTGTACTCGCCCATATAGCGTTCAGTCTCTTCCTTTAAACTCGAAAAGCCAGGTTTCTTGGCTTTCTTCTAGTGCTGATTTCTCTTGATATCTGACAAAATTAACAGTACAGTATACAGGCTGTCACGGGTTTCCCTGGTGGCTCAGTGGTAAAGAATCCACCTGCCAATGTAGGAGACTTGAGTTCGATCCCTGGGTTTGGAATATCCCCTGGGGAAAGAAATGGCAACGCACTTCAGTATTCTTGCCTGGGAAATCCCATGCACAGAGGAGCCTGTCCATGGTCTCAAAAAAGTCAGACATGATTAAGTGACTAAACAACAATAATAAATACAGGCTCTCTCCACACTAGGTTCTTCCAAAGGCAAAGTGGATCAAACATCCTGAGCAGTAATTTTGGAAGAGAGGAGTTTAGCAGCCACTGGTCTTCCTATTGATGCGAAGAGGCAACTCTGATCAGTCAGTCAGCAGCCTCCTTCAATGTGCTTCGATCTTTCCTGAGTGTGTGTGTGTGTGTGTGTGTGTGTGTGTGTGTGTGTGTGTGTGTGTGGAGGGGGATTTGAGAACTGTAATGCCTGACTCTATATTCCCATGATATCTGTACTGTCCCTGTGGTCACAAGACTATCACACTTAAAAGTATTATCCTCACAGTCACACCATTGACCAGTGGTGAGCTTTGTCTAACTGAAAAGGGTTAAAGCAATGTGCTGGTAAATGTTTAAAAAAAAAAAAAGTGGAAAGTATTTTTTCTGCTTTCTCATACCATTACTTTTTAGTTTAGTATTCTGATCATACACTATTCAAAGAAACGGATCAGCAGTAAATTGCCTTTCCACGTCTTGCCAATATGTGGCAAGTGCTATAAAAATGTGAGCTGATGTTATTATTATTATTGATGTTATTATTAATAAAAATGATTGGTTTCATGCTTGACTTCCTTAAATAGCTTTATATCTATTAGAATAAAATCTAAGTTTCTAATTGGAGCCTTCACATCTCCCTACCACCTGACGTTTGCCTCTGAGAATGCAAGTGGGGACCCTATGCTCAGTCTTTCTCTGCTTTCAGATTCTTAAACATGTCAGATTTTTTCCTCCCTCAGTGCTTTGTTTGCTGCCTTTTCTTCTGCCTGGAAAGCTTGACTACTCATTCCTAATTCCTCTCTAAGACTGGTTCTGTCTCTTCAAATCTTAGCCTAAATTTCTCATCGGACAGACCTTCACCATATTTAAATTAGAGCCCTCATTCTCCTCTGACAGAGTTCTCTGCTTACTGCTTTTATAGGGATAGTCTAGTATATGCTTATGTGAGCCAACGCTTGTATACTTACAGTCTCCCCCGACCTGAAAGTTCCATGAAAACTGGGATTTGTTTTTACCCTGAAGGTGACCCAGTGGCTAGGACAATGTCTGATACACTGTGGACTCCTCATAGTTGTTGCTTTTTTTGTTTCTGTTTTCTTCCAGTTTCATTGAGATGTAATCAACATATAGCACTCTATAACTTTAAGGTGTACAGCCTATGACTAAAGTTTGTTGAGTGAAAAAAAAAAAGAATAAGAAAAAGAGATAAAATGATGGAAAGGAAAGGAAGAAGGGAAAGAAAAAACTGCTTCTTTTTCAATATATGACATGAAATAGAAACGAGGAAGGACATGTTCTTAATTATATGAGGCTGTTTTTTATTCTTTTTCATATTTGTATTCCCAGCACTGTGACTAGCACTTAATGAGGTCACACAAAATGTTTGCAAAAAATGTGAATGAATCCAAAATATGGGGGATATGTGTAAACATATAGCACGTATAATTCACTTTGCTGTACAACAGAAACTAACACAACATTGCAAAGCGGCGATGTTGTTGAGAAACAATGCTTCTCCAATAGAAAATAATTAATGAGAGGAAGTATAAACGAAAGAATGAACAACTACATTGCTATTTAGTGTCTGTCTAAAGCAAATACTATCTAAAAAAACAGGCATCTCTCAAAAAGAAATTCTGAATAACTAATAGTATGTGGTTTTAAGATGGCAGGTCTCACGATAAGAACCCCTGGAGCAATTTACACTAGTGTTGGAAGCTGTGAAGTTAAAATAGCTTTAGTTCCAATGAAAACTAGGCAAAGCTATGCTATAAGTGTCTGTGACTTTAGGAGCTAGTTCCATCTAAATGTAGATTTTCCATTTGCTGTTTAATCTCTGTGTGTATAAGCCTATTGTGATTATGCCAAAATGAAAAAAAAAAAAAAAACATTTAAATTGAACCTGTTTGGAGGAAAACAAAACTTTAGAAAAAAAAATTGTCAATCTGAGGCAGTTTCAACTTTGTTTATCTTTATTTATTTATTTTTTTTTAGAACTGCATACACATTTTTATTGTGAAATTGTCAGGAGTGTGGTAGACCACATTAGAGGCTAAGTTTCCATTACGTTGCAAGGATAGGTATTTTTTTTAATTAAACGGACATTATACAGGCTTCTATTAAACACAGAATTCTTTTCTGTGTAATCCTTAGGACACTGCTCTCGAGAAGATTTCTCAGAAAGTCTAGGTGACTTGGAATATTTAGAGGATATAGCTAGAACTATGGACACACTAAAAAAAAGATGAAAAGAATTACTCAGATTGTACTTGAAATATTAATCTTGATTCTTACTTGCTCTCTGTAGGTTAGTTCACCAAGGGAAACTCTAAATGACATTTAGACAAGACATGTTAAAGTTCTTTTGGTCTCCGGGGTTACTATTTCTTCTATCTCTACACTAATCCTGTTAGTTGCTCAGTCATATCTGACTCTTTTGTGACCCCATGGACTATATAGCCTGCCAGGCACTTTTGTCTATGAAATTCTCCAGGCAAGAATACTGGAGTGGTTGCCATTCATTACTCCAAGGATCTTCCTGGCCCAGGAATCAAACTCGAGTTTTCTGCATTGCAGGCAGATTCTTTTACCGTCTGAGCCACTAGGGAAGCCCAATGTGTTAGTCACTCAGCTGTGTCTGACTCTTTGCGACCCCATGGGTTCTGAGCCCACTAGGCTACTCCGTCCATGGAATTCTCCAGGCAATAATACTGGAGTGGGCAGCATGTAAATTGGTGTCAGTTTATGAGAGAATTACTTGAGTTGTTTTGCTTATTGTATTAGAAAAAGGAACTATTTTAGCTGAGTGAAATAACTCCCTAGACCTCTTCTGTGGACTGACTGGTGTTAGAAATGTTCATGGCACAGATAGACAGCCCTGATTTCTTTGTGGAGGTCTTACGTGTTGTTCTTTGCCCCATTCAGAGGCTGACAGAAATCTCATCTCCTGATATTCTTGTGACCTGAAAATCCTGAAAGATAAGAAGTTTTAGTAAAATAAAAACAAAATCCATGAACACCAGCTCCTTTGAACCAAAAAATTCATTTTAAAACCCTATAATACCCCACAGCAATATTTTCCAGTCTCTTTACAAACCCTGCCATGCTTTCATGTCTAGGTCTTCTGTGGTCAAATAAAGTTATCTCTTTCTCATCTGTCTGGGAAAATATTTAGCTTTCATATAGGAGTCTAGATATTAGCAAGGGGAACTTGGATGCTCTGTTGCTTGATTTGGTTGGAGACTGCTCTGCTTGCTTAAGAGGACCACACTTTTATAAAAATACGGCAGATCGAATTCCTTCTCTTAGAAGCTATCTAACCACTATGGGCAACAAGGATGGATGATAGCACTAAAACAAAGAAAAGCATTCCATGATGAACAGTTTTGTGCAAGAAGTGTGGGTGAAGGTGCTGGTTTGGGATGGAGTTGTGATCAGATTAGGAAAGTTGTTTACTTATTTATGGCTGTATTTTGTCTTTGCTTGTGCGCTTCTCTCTAGTGAGGGTGAGTGGGGCTGCTTTCTAGTTGCGGCCCTTGGCATCTCATTGCAGTGTCTTCTCTCATTGCAGAGCACCGGCTCTAGGCCTTTAGTAGTTGCAGCTCATGGGCATTATTGTCCAGTGGCATGCGGAAGCCTCCTGGACCAGGGATCAAATCCATGTCCCCTGCATTGGCAGGCAGATTCTTAACCGCTAGACCACCTGGAAAGTCCTTGTTTTTCTTTTAAATAGAGTGGCTCTGGTGCTGCTGCTTCTGAAGAAGTCATAAGGAGCCATAGAGACAGATAACTGTTAGCAGAAAAAAAAAATGCATGAAGAAATAGAAATCGTTCACCGTTAACAAAAAAACTGCCTGGGTCAGGAAAATCTCCTGGAGTAGGAAATGGCAACCCGCTCCAGTATTCTTGCCTGGAGGATTCCATGGACAGGAGAGCCTGGTGAGCTATAGTGTGTGGGGTTGCAAAGAGTCAACAGGACTGAGTGACTGAGCCCACGATAAAAAACTGCAGATACTGGAGAAAAAGTTACCAAATAATAAACTTCTGGCAGCTGCAAACAGAAGCAAACTACTTTCAGATTAGTTACAAATGCCTTAGATAAAAGGGGTGAACCTCTCACAGGAAGATAGCCTATAGGAAGAAAAGGGTGGGATGTGGGAAGTTCAGTTGAACAGGATAATCTAGCTCTGTTTGGATAAACCAGGCTAACAATTGATGGTGCTCTACACTTGAGACACAAGAAGGACTTCCCTGGTGGCTCAGACGGCAAAGGGTCTGTCTACAGTGCGGAAGACCCAGGTTCGATCCCTGGGTTGGGAAGATCCCCTGGAGAAGGAAATGGCAATCCACTCCAGTACTATTGCCTGGAAAATCCCATGGACAGAGGAGCCTGGTAGACTACAGTACATGGGGTCGCAAAGAGTTGGACATGACTGAGCAACTTCAATTTCACTTTCACACTCACACTTGGGATGTACAGTTTGACCACCGCAGGTTTCATAAAACTTGAAAATGACTGCTTTTGTGTGATGCAAATACTCCTAGTTTATTATATCATTTTCTACTGTCTTATATTTGACCCATTTTTATGCTTATGTTATCTGTATGGCCCCTGTGTGCATCTGAGCTTGAGACACAAGACGGTATCTTCATATGTTCTTGGAGAGGAGAGATGGGATGCTTAGATCAAAGCCTCACTGATAGGTTTTGCAGTTCATTCTATAGAATTATGCTTAGATCATCATANTTATGTTATCTGTATGGCCCCTGTGTGCATCTGAGCTTGAGACACAAGATGGTATCTTCATATGTTCTTGGAGAGGAGAGATGGGATGCTTAGATCAAAGCCTCACTGATAGGTTTTGCAGTTCATTCTATAGAATTATGCTTAGATCATCATATCAGTAATGAACAGTGTATAGTTCTTATTGAATAGACTTTTTAATACATGCTTTTGTTGTTTTATAAAGGCTCCAGTTCAAACTCTCTTCAGACATTGGTCGTTATATACCTGGATTGGGTAGACATCAACAGTCACAGAAGTTGAAATACCTTCAAGTACTCCTCAGTCACAAAATGCCATCTCAGGATGGTTTGTGTAGGCTTCATTATGCTGCAGCTGGTATTCATGGAAAAATTCTACTGTCAGAGGAGCCTAGTGCACTATGTCCATGAGATCACAAAGAGCTGGACGTGACTGAGTGACTGAGCATGCACACACACACACACACACACACACACACACTAAATACTGCCTGTGTATCGTCTTTCCTGCCTTACCCCAAATCTTCCTTTGGAGTTCAGCTTCTTCCCCACGCTGACTGTCACCAATAAGTTTTCTATTTTTTATCAGAACTGAAGTTGTTTCTTTCCAACGATGGAAAGAAACAGGCCGAGCATCCCTTCCTCAAAGAATAATTTGTTCATAGTAATTTCAATTTTTTGTTTACGAGCTCTATCATGACTTGCAGAACACTTCTTTGTGAAATGTTTCCTGAGAGGACACACACACATTCACAAACATATACACATAAATATAAGTATACATAGATCTACACACATAAATACACACACGTATACGTGCGAGTGTCTCTGTGTGTTTATATTTTCCCTTCCATACGCACCTTTTAAACATAAAGAGAATTGATAGGAACCTACACTCCAGGGGCTTTGTCTAGTTAACTCTCACCACAGTTCTATCAGTGAGGTATTTTAAGTTTTAAAAATCATTTTATAATTGAGGAACATGAGGTTAGAACATATTCAATTCAGTTATTCAACTCAACATTTCTACTTCTCCATGTTATTTCATGTTGATCTCTACAACAGACATTAAGATGGTTCAGATTTCATTTCTCTTTACCTTACACTGGCAAAAACAGAAAACACTGTATTTGATTATATATGTATATACATTTTGCTATGCAAACAAAGAAATAAAAACTCAGAAAACACTCTATTTGATTATATATATGTATATATATGTTACTATGTAAAAAGAAATAAAAACTCAGAACACTCTATTTGATTATGTATGTGTGTGTATATATGTGTGTGTGTGTGTGTGTGTATGAAGTACATGAAAGTGTTAGTCACTCAGTCATGTCTGACTCCTTGTGATCCCGTGAACTGCAGTCCGCCAGGCTCCTCTGTCCTTGGAATTCTCCAGGCAAGAACACTAGTAGGTTGCCATTCCCTTCTCCAGGGGATCTTCCTGACCCAGGGATTGAACTGGGATCTCCTGCACTGAAGGTGGATTCTCCATCTATGCCACCAGGGAAGCCCATAATTTCTATTATATATATGTGCATATATATATATATATATATATATGTATAACTATGCAAACAAACAAAAAAACCTCTTCTAATTTTTGTTGTTGTTGTCATGAATGCAATAGGGAGAGTGTCAAGGCATTTTGGATGATTTCTGCTTAGTTTTAACAGGGAATGAAATCAGAATCCACACCTGTAAGGAAGAGAAATGATCTTGCACTGAAGTGTGCATTGAAAGTCATTTAGAGTAGCAAATCCCTGTCATATCTCTGAGGCTTGTTCTGTCAATTGCTAGCCATCAATAGCGTTCGTCCTGTCACTGTGATTGAAGGTAACATAGCTTGCTTGATGGAAACGCTTCCTCTTGAGGAGAAAATTGATAACAGAGTTGTTTTCTTTGTCCCTGTAAACAAGAGAAACACACTTGTCATCTTTTATCTTGGCAAAATATTGAAATGTCTTAATTGAAAATAACAGAGAGCAAAGTTGTTTTAATGTTTATGAATTTTGCACTGAGGAGAGAATCCCTGTGGAGTCATTCTGCTGATTTTCTTTTGGAGACTAGACTTTTTGAATTTAAAACAGAAGTAAAACTATTGTTAATTTTCTTTAGCTTGTTTTACTTATTTTTAATATCAAATATGTTGACATTCATAATATTTGTGACCTGGTTCTGTTGCTTGACATACGTGTAATATATAAAGTATGTTTCAAAATAATTGAATGATACAATTATTCTGCTTCTTATCCTCATGCCAAGAAATGAAAGGGAAGAGCAGGGTACATGAGTCAAGCACAGGAGCCTAAGCTTTCCTCCATTTTACATTGAGAAGGAACAGATTTCTGTGACGTCACTCTATTTATCTTTAATCTCTATCTTTGTGTTATATTTACACAGGGTTGCAGATTTGTGCTTTCAGCAATTCAACCTAAAAATATTCCTGTTACAAAACATCCAACATGCTAAAAAGAAAAAAAGCAACGGCTTGCAACATTTAAAATACAAATCTGTTTCTGAAAAAAAAGAAGAAAGCCTCAGAGAGTGAATAAGATTCTTGTTTTGTTGCTGCTTAATCTCTAAGTCCTGTCTGACTCTTTTTACGATCCATGGACTGTAGCCTGCCAGGCTTCTCTGTCCATGAGATTTCCCAGGCAAGAATCCTGGAGCAGATTGCCATTTGCTTCTCCAGGGCATCTTCCTAACCCAGGGATCGAACTCACATCTGCTGCACTGAAGGCCAATTCTTTACGCCTGAGTCACCTGGGGCTTGAATAAGACTGGACAGCTACAAAATAGTTTCAAAATCACAGCTAATGCTGCGTTACCTTGAGGATATTTGGTGATAGCAAAGACTTAGATCTTTGGGTTTTAAAGTCTTTGAAGAAAAGATAAAAAAATATTTGACCCAAGCAAGTGAGGGGAAGGCAACCCTTACTTTATGTTGTTTATAGCCAAAGTCTATGACTTAGTGAAACTGAGAAAAATATCCAGCAAATAACAAAGGGACATAGTAACAGAACTTGTCCTTGTTGGACTTGGTCCAAGTGGGGAAAAGCATAAGCACAGGCTTGTACTCATGTAACCAAGACCAAACTTTGTCTCCCTGTGTGACACACGAAATCTCACTATGAGAAATTATTCAGANAAGTGAGGGGAAGGCAACCCTTACTTTATGTTGTTTATAGCCAAAGTCTATGACTTAGTGAAACTGAGAAAAATATCCAGCAAATAACAAAGGGACATAGTAACAGAACTTGTCCTTGTTGGACTTGGTCCAAGTGGGGAAAAGCATAAGCACAGGCTTGTACTCATGTAACCAAGACCAAACTTTGTCTCCCTGTGTGACACACGAAATCTCACTATGAGAAATTATTCAGAGTGCTCCTACTTTGCTAAATCCCTGATAAGCCTGGTGAAATCTACCTCTTTGGGAGCAATTTGCACTCAACTCTGGCCTTTCCTGGTTCTCACACATTAAAGCCATGAAAATCTGAGTTTTATATTTCAAATCATGAAACAGATGCGAAAATAATTCACCATAAGCAAGAGTGAGAAATAACAAACAGCAGGACTGGAAAAACAATGTTTAAATAATTAGAAATTATCAGATTTAAAACATGAAATGACTGTGGTTAAAATATTTAAACAAAGGATAAATTTAAAATNTCGATCCCTGGGTTGGGAAGATCCCCTGGAGAAGGAAATGGCAATCCACTCCAGTACTATTGCCTGGAAAATCCCATGGACAGAGGAGCCTGGTAGACTACAGTACATGGGGTCGCAAAGAGTTGGACATGACTGAGCAACTTCAATTTCACTTTCACACTCACACTTGGGATGTACAGTTTGACCACCACAGGTCTCATAAAACTTGAAAATGACTGCTTTTGTGTGATGCTAATACTCCTAGTTTATTATATCATTTTCAACTGTCTTATATTTGTCCCATTTATATGCTTATGTTATCTGTATGGCCCCTGTGTGCATCTGAGCTTGAGACACAAGATNGTTTGACCACCACAGGTCTCATAAAACTTGAAAATGACTGCTTTTGTGTGATGCTAATACTCCTAGTTTATTATATCATTTTCAACTGTCTTATATTTGTCCCATTTATATGCTTATGTTATCTGTATGGCCCCTGTGTGCATCTGAGCTTGAGACACAAGATGGTATCTTCATATGTTCTTGGAGAGGAGAGATGGGATGCTTAGATCAAAGCCTCACTGATAGGTTTTGCAGTTCATTCTATAGAATTATGCTTAGATCATCATATCAGTAATGAACAGTGTATAGTTCTTATTGAATAGACTTTTTAATACATGCTTTTGTTGTTTTATAAAGGCTCCAGTTCAAACTCTCTTCAGACATTGGTCGTTATATACCTGGATTGGGTAGACATCAACAGTCACAGAAGTTGAAATACCTTCAAGTACTCCTCAGTCACAAAATGCCATCTCAGGATGGTTTGTGTAGGCTTCATTATGCTGCAGCTAGTATTCATGGAAAAATTTTACTGTCAGAGGAGCCTAGTGCACTACGTCCATGAGATCACAAAGAGCTGGACGTGACTGAGTCACACACACACACACACACACACACACACACTAAATACTGCCTGTGTATCGTCTTTCCTGCCTTACCCCAAATCCTCCTTTTGGAGTTCAGCTTCTTCCCCATGCTGACTGTCACCAATATGTTTTCTATTTTTTATCAGAACTGAAGTCGTTTCTTTCCATAGATGGAAAGAAACAGGCCGAGCATCCCTTCCTCAAAGAATAATTTGTTCATAGTAATTCCAATTTTTTGTTCACGAGCTCTATCATGACTCCCTGAACACTTCTTTGTGAAATGTTTCCTGAGAGGACACACACACATCCACAAACATATGCGCATAAATATAAGTATACATAGATCTACACACGTAAATACACACACGTATACGTGCGAGTGTCTCTGTGTGTTTATATTTTCCCCTCCATACGTGCCTTTTAAACATAAAGATAATTGATAGGAACCTACACTCCAGGGGCTTTGTCTAGTTAACTCTCACCACAGTTCTATCGGTGAGGTATTTTAAGTTTTAAAAATCATTTTATAATTGAGGAGCATGAGGTTAGAACATATTCAATTCAGTTATTCAACTCAACATTTCTACTTCTCCATGTTATTTCATGTTGATCTCTACAACAGACATTAAGATGGTTCAGATTTCATTTCTCTTTACCTTACACTGGCAAAAACAGAAAACACTGTATTTGATTATATATGTATATACATTTTACTATGCAAACAAAGAAATAAAAACTCAGAAAACACTCTATTTGATTATATATATGTATATATATATATGTTACTATGTAAAAAGAAATAAAAACTCAGAACACTCTATTTGATTATGTGTGTGTGTGTGTGTGTGTATGAAGTACATGAAAGTGTTAGTCACTCAGTCATGTCTGACTCCTTGTGATCCCGTGAACTGCAGTCCGCCAGGCTCCTCTGTCCTTGGAATTCTCCAGGCAAGAACACTAGTAGGTTGCCATTCCCTTCTCCAGGGGATCTTCCTGACCCAGGGATTGAACTGGGATCTCCTGCACTGAAGGTGGATTCTCCATCTATGCCACCAGGGAAGCCCATAATTTCTATTATATATATGTGCATATATATATATATATATATATATGTATAACTATGCAAACAAACAAAAAAACCTCTTCTAATTTTTGTTGTTGTTGTCATGAATGCAATAGGGAGAGTGTCAAGGCATTTTGGATGATTTCTGCTTAGTTTTAACAGGGAATGAAATCAGAATCCACACCCGTAAGGAAGAGAAATGATCTTGCACTGAAGTGCGCATTGAAAGTCATTTAGAGTAGCAAATCCCTGTCATATCTCTGAGGCTTGTTCTGTCA